>JANHFO010007842.1:10320-25646 GCA_032468095.1 Pareas carinatus
TCCTCCATCTCCGGCCCCCTGTCGCCGTCGTCCCCGATCTGCTCATTGCCTCCAACCAGGCAGGATCCGACCTTTGGTGTCACTGCCACCATCTCTGCTCTCTCTGTCCTCGCTGCCATGTCTCTAGCCTGAGACGGGGAAACTCTATTGATAATTGGGTGGGCAATGGGGAAAAAAGTGCCATCCCATGGAAACCCAGGCTATGAATCCTATAATTTTTGTCTGGATAACTACTATAAGACTTTCCAAAGTGTCCCTCCTCCTCCTCCGCAGATTAATAAGGAAACTCAAGAAACCTGTGAATTCTGTGGCAGCCCCCTAAAAAACTTCCCTTCGTTTGACAGTCTGAAACACATCGCAGAATGGGGAGATGTAAGTAATGAGAGCAAATTCTCCACATGGTTTTCCATTGGGCCCAAGGTCAACTTTTGCTTTCCAGTTTTTCTGTTGCCAGCAATGCCGGGAGCTTCATGAGTTCATTGTCATTGAAAAAAAACGCCATCCAAAGAAAATGGAGTTGATTGATATTGGCCCTCATAAGGCCCATGGAAGTCAAGCTGACAGAGAACGGGCAAAAGAAAGAGCCCGACAAAGGTATGGCAAACTCCAGTGATATATATTTGAACCCTTAAGATGATTTGGGAGAACACTGGTACCTCAAAGCTACCTGCACCTCTGAAAGCTCTTCGTGCTTCCTGCAGAGATCTCTAAAAGTTGTTACCAAATCTAATGTACGGCGTGACAGAAGGAAAATTACTAATTACACAGCTCAAGACTAATAACTGTTCAATTTTAATTTAAATGAAATCAGAGGTTATTTTTCTTCAAGCCTCACCCATTACTTTTGGGAATGCAATCAATAGAGTATGCAGCTTAAAGTTAAGTAGCTATTATCCCTCACAAAATGGATCACTTTAAACGGCATCACTCACAGTGTAAGCAGCAAGAAAGGAAGGAGGAGTAAATACATTGGGTTGTATTTTACCACGGGTTAAGGAAGTTCAGAGGAAGAAAATTTCTATCTTCTCTCCCTGGAGTTTAAATAAGCTCTCCAAAAGTTACCTGAAAGGAAGATGATTCTCCAGCTTAATATAAGATATAGGCCTTGGGATCCTGCAATATGTCAATTTAAGGATATGTATCTAAGGAACTTTAGCCATATCTCCCCCCACAGAGGGAAGTTGCGTAATACAGTAAAGAAACTTTGGAGGAAATGTAGATGGAAATTAGGCTATCATTAATGTCTTTAACTTACCTATAAGTCCCTGTTCTTGGGCTTATATAGGTATTATTAATGCAGATCTGGTCCAACTAATTAAGGATTCATCAATCTTACGCATATAGCGAAACTCTAACGATCATAGTTGTTAAAGAAAAGAAGTTATGGAAAAAAGATAAATTGAAGTAGAAGAGTTTAATTTTTCTAGACATGGTTATGAGAAGCAGCTAAAGAGCATTTAGAGTTCTTAAAGCATTGCTGGGGGGAAAGACATCAAGCCCTTGGCCAGTCCTGTATGGGATGCTGCAAAACTCAGCTTGCTCCTTTATTCACACGGAGTCTAGTATTGATATGCTGATGCTAGCCAGATTTCTATTTTGATATCAGGCTGAGCAGGAAATGCAGTGAAGAGTCCTGATCCAGGCCTTGATGTGCAAAATAGATTAAAACTTTAATTCTAGCAAGATGGTGTTGTTATTGATGTAGAAGCCCTCTGGGTCCATATATTGCTCCATATAGGATTGCACTTTCCCTGAAAAGTTGGTGTGCAATTTTGGAGTTCTCCTGGACTCACAGATTCTGTGGAATATCGAGTGGAAGTTACATCCAAGGGAGTTTTAGTCCAGTTTCATCAAGCCTGCCAGTTGCAACTGTTCCTGAATTAGGAGGTGCTGGAGACAGTAACCTATGCCATTGAGTTATCTCAGTTAAACTAGAGAAGTTAGTCGGTCCTTGAAAACAATTCAGAAGCTACGGGTGGCACAAAACACAGTGTCTTCTGACCAGCACTAACCAACTTAATAACATAATTCCTATTCAAGAATTGAAGTGGCTCTCAGCAGACATCTGGGCCCAAATCAAGGTGCAGGTTGTAACCCACAAAGCTGTATTGGATAAGCGTCACTAATTATAATCATCTTGTCATGGGTGCATAACCCTACAGAGTTGGAAGGATAAGACAGGGAGCTGAAGTATGGCATTCTCGTTGACAACTCTCTCACTTTGTAACCGCTTGTCTTATGAAGCCAGGCTAGTCCCCATTCATCATCCTTTAGGAAGCAGATTAAAACCATTCCCTTCCACAAGGCATTTAGGAAAAAAGATTTTAATAGAAGATCGCAACAGATATTTTTAAAGCTGTTACTTTTTTTTACTGATGTTATGGATGTTTTATTGTATGCCAGTTATAAGCTACCTAGAGTTGTTTGAGTAGGGGACATACAAAGAACTGTAATACATAGATTTTTTAAAAAACCAAAAAGTTCACACCCAACATATTTTAATGTTTCAGGCTCAGAGAGAGACAAATGGCAAAACAAATTGCCTTCATGGCGATAGAAGCAGAAAAGAGTGCATTTCCAATACATGTGCCTGAATGTAAGTTGGATTATTCCGCTGTTATTTATGTTTTTGTTACTGTGCACAGATGAAAGAATGATTCTTATTCCGTATTCATTCACAAAGAAGGATGCACATCAAAACTTTGGCTCGAGGTTACTCAATATATTTCCAAGACTGGCGACGGTAGACTGGAATTTTTTAACTTGGGTCAAACTATTTTACATTTTTATTGGGAAATCATTTTATTCCTCCCCGCTTTAAATATTGATATTCAGGCTTTGTGTAATGATTTTAATATGTCCTTAATGTTTATGTTTGTTAGTGTTTTTATGTGCCTGTAAGCCGCCCTGAGTCCTTCGGGAGAGGGGCGGGATACAAATAAAATTTGATTTGATTTGATTTGATCTAGATTCCTCTATACTAGTCCACTACCTTCATCACTACAGCATATTGGCCTTCTTGAATCTATTGATTTCATTTGATCTGATGCCACCCAACTATGGGCAGATCACAATAACTTTAAAAAAATGGAAACAGCAAAATATAAAAAAGTAACTACCAGACATGCAAAACTAACTACAAAAGAATCACAAAATTATCCCAACAACATAGCAAGCAGAAAACATCAGGGGAGGACCATGCCAGCCCTATTTTAAGGCCTGGGAAAATACAGATAATCCTTGACTTACGACAGTTGAGCCCAAAACTTCTGTCCCTAAGCAAGACAAGTTGCTACGGGGGCTTTGCCCGTTTTATACCCTTGTCACAGTTGTTAAGCGAATCACTGTAGTTGAGTTAGTAACATCAGTGCTTTTTTTGCCATAGAACGCACCAGGATGCAGTTCCTGCACCTTTTTTGCCTTAAATACAATGAACTACATTTATGTTAAGAACTGAATATATAATTTTTTATATACAAGATTAACGAGATGTGAGTTTCGACACCTTGGAGATGCTGCAATGGTCTTATGAAAGAAAAAATGGTCACAAGTCACTTTTTTTAGTGCTGTTGTAACTTTGGACACAAAACGAATGGTCGTATGTCAAGGACTACCTGTAGGCAGATCTTTAAGGCTTTCCAGAACTGGTTCAGGGTGGGAGCCATATGGATCTCAGAGTTTTAGCACATCTTTACTTATAAGGCAAGTAGAAATCAGTTGTGTTTATAGAGAAAATGAGAATTGTTGCCAATTTTGCACAAAGGAAACACTTGTCGGTAGCACTTTCTCAACAATTTCCAGCTACAGGATTAACTATAGACTAGAAGATTGTTTAATCAAAGGAACTGGAAGGAGTCCTTTAGAATTCAATCATCTGGTTTGTATTGGGATGCAAATTAAAGTATTCTAGATAGATGGCTGTCAAGTCTCTGCTTGAATTCATCCAGTGAAGGATGTTCACATTTCTGGGCAATTGATTTCATTGTTAAATGGAATCATACCCCTACCACAGCTGTCTTTAAAGGAGAAAACTTGGCTGATAGACCTATCATCAGCTATTCGTTTTGATGTGTAATTTTCAGTCCAAATATCAGTTGCTAAGAGATAGCAACAGTGCCAAGGAATTAGGGCTGTTCTGTTATTCCTGGAGTTTTCCTTAAAGTCTTTGAGTTTCTTTATGTAAGATATTGATCTTCATGATCCCTTGATTCTAAATCACTATCCTCTTGCTAACATAAACCAACAAGTGCTTTAATATTTTAGTGTTGCTTTATCATATTTATAAATTTTAATTCTGGTTTTATTTAATTGCATGTTGCAATAGTTGGTTATAATTTTGAAAACTGCTTGGATTTTGTTATGCTAATGGCTTGCTTTGAAAGCAAGTCTGTATCTTCCTACTGAAGGATGGGGTGTTAATAAATATCCAATTAAATTTCAAAATTGTTTCCTCTAATAGTGTGAATCTCCTACCGTAATGTTATCAGATCAAATATTTGAATTCTGCTGGCAAAAAGTATTGCATTAATGGTAATAAAGGCACTTGCATGAACCAATTCCAATTTGTTGTTATTTATTGGATGTATATTTTATTTTATTTATTTATTTTATTTGTTTAGACTTATATACCGCCCTTCTCCCGAAGGACTCATATCTTGCCAACTTCATTCAGACTTATGATAACTAAACAAAACAGTGCCACTATACAAGAAAAATGCCACTTATACTTTCCCCCTAACAATATCCTAGGTACAATCTTACACACTGACAGTTGATCACTAAAAACCTAACAAAGGAAGTCTTCTTGTTCCTCAATTAATCATCATTTAACTCTTATTTAATATTTTATTTTGTAGACAGTAAACAGCTTAAAACAATTTCCTTCTTCCTGTCTCAAGAGACACCTTCAGCAATAATACATTGCCCAACAATTAAAGAAGCAGAGAGACTGACCAACACATACAGCGTCTCTTGCTGTGATTTCACTATTGCAGGTGGAAAGGTAAACAGCTGATTTTATACACTAGAAATTTTTGAATTTTACATTTCCAACATAAAATATGCAACTTTTTTAAAACTGAGAGCTAAACTTTCAAAGCAATGTGCTTAACATACACATGCCAAATATATGTGGAATTAATAACAAAGAATGGCTAGGATACCGTAATTTGAACTTTAAAGATGAAGTAAATCTAGCATTATTTTCACTATATAGTCAATAATTTCTTTTTATGACATTGAAATTACAATTCTTAAAAAACAAGTTTTGCCCAGGAATTAAGGAGTGCAAACAGCACTGGTAGCAATGATGAACCCATTTCATGGATATGAAGTGTTACTAATCTTTGAATCTGGGAAACCAAAACAATCCATGGGAATTGTATTTCAGAATACTGTGCCTGAAGTATAAGGCAAAAAAAAAGCTTTATTTGTAACAGGGCTCACTCATTTTTTCTCCTCCCAAAGAAGTATACCCCCTCAAACCTTATTGCATTTTTTGGGACATATAAAAAAGTGTGCTTGGGAGTCAGACCGACATTGCTAGCCACTGCAGACAATAAGACAGACTGAAAATTTCTAGTGTGGGGCTGCATCTCCTCTCTCATTTTCTTGGTTTAAGCTTGTCATTTACCTGCTGGCATACTCAGATTTATCTGTTTGTCTACATAATAACATACATGCATCTATAATAAGAGTATGTATTGCACCGTGGCCTTTTGGTAAAAAATAAATTAGATTTCTAATCAACTTCCTTTGTATACTAGCCTTATTGTTCTCTTTCAGTATCTTACCTCGTTCTTTTGCGTTCTGTAATTTGCATCTTGTTCTTTTTTTCATCAATAGTTAGTGAAAAACCAATTCATACAACAGTACTACAAAAATGGTGTGAAGTTCCTGACCATGTTTCCGGACGGCACTGCACAAATATTGTATCCTTTTGTGACATACTCCTTTTCTGACAATACGGTGTTCATTGAAGCCAGATCAGAGCCAGAGGGCTGCAGCAAAATAATCTGCAGCAAGGTTACCAAAAGGTCTTCAGGATGACCAACACAACTAGTGTTCTGTTCCTATTATGCTTGGTAGTGACCTTATTTGGTTTTTATAGCCACTTTAATATACAACAATCACCACAGTTAGGAATGGAACATCTGAAATGCATTGACCTACAACCTAATGCAGTGCTTCTCATACATGGCATCTTTAAGATATGTAAACCAACTCCCAGTGTCCTAAGCGAAGAAGTCCTTCCATTTAAAGTTGCCAAGATTGAAAATAATTCTAAAGCATTGTGAGCACAGGATTCATAGGATCTCTTCTTCAGGGTTGGAAACTAGACTAGGCAAGACTACAACTTCACAGGCAATAATCCAGTATCAAAGTCTGCCTATTGATCTCTGCCATCCTATTTCTGATGTCATAAAGTTTGAAAGAGTGTGCTGGGAGCTGACTATTTTTAGCAAAATAGAGGCACACCACTGCTCCCACATCCAAATTTCAACCATGTGCTATCTGGAATCCAGTATTTTGCCTGACAAAAGAGCAGATGACAATTGCAGAGATACCCCTCTCACACACAGAGTTAATCACAAACTTTCCTGCTGCTGAAAAATAGAAAAGACATTTAAAAGTCGTCTTAAGTCTAAGACAGATTTGTACTGTGTACTAATAGAGCCTAATTCATGATTTAGGCAGTAGAATGCATTAAAGTAGACTTTTTCAACATTGCAGCCCATCCAGAGTTGTTGACTTCATCACCCAGAATTCTTCACCTACCATGGCTGAAAGTCTGGTAGCGGATCTTCATGTATCCAAATGGGGAGAGGACAAGTAGAGGAAGGCTGGGCTTGGATGATAGATCAGGTCTCTTGCAGTATTACAGTCCTGCAGTACAGATGGTCCTTGATATACACCTGACAATTGGGACTAGATTTCTGGTTGTAAATCATTTCGGTATAAGATGAGGCACCCATGTGACTGCATCTAGTTTTACAATATTGTGGTTAAGCAATCAGTGCAATGGTTAAAACAAATCTGGGATTGTTAGGTGAACGCCGTAGTCAAAAGTGCAAACTCATTGTTTTGAATGGGTATTAGTTGCCAAAAACCAGCAAAAAAACATCACAAATCACATTCATCTGACTGACATGCTACAGGCGAGTAAGCTGACAAGCGCTCAAAATGCAGCCACATGATTGAGGGAAAGAATGACGCATTTTACTATGTCCGGAAATGCTTTATGAGCTATAAAACGCCCATTCTGTCATAATTTCAGGTGGTTAAGTGACCAATCATAAATCAAGGACTATCTGTATCTTGAACTCTTAAGCGATTTACAAAACCAAGATTAGCCCCTTGAATCAAGCTGGGAAACCATTGTACATTTTAGTCTATAATCAAAATCTTGGCAAACCTGAGTTTCTAGACATACAAAGTATTGTTTCATAAGTGAAGCCTGGTGAAGTTTTAATTTTTCTGGTGTAGCATCAGCCATACTACCATACCACTGCAAAATTAGGGAGATAGTTTTGATATTGATAATAAAAGTTCTACTTCTAAGGTAGCTAACTCCATTCGGTTTGTCTAGACAGGGAAGATTCATGCTACATCAGTAAAGTAGAACCAAGGCATGAATTTAAGAACTCTAAGCAACAAATTCACCATACCATTCATAAATCCGATACCATGCCTAAGCAAGGACTGGAAAAAAAAGACCTTAGCTACACATACAGCTATCCATCTGGAAATCTGGCAATTATTGTTGTGCAAAAGAATGAAAATGCAGGGTACATTTGTATAGTCCAAGAAGATAAAAGTGAAAAGGCCAACATCCAAGCAATATTTGATTCTTGTGGGAAAGGAACTTGTTATCATCCAAACCAAATTATATGGTGAGCTATTTATAAGTAGAGAAAGATTTCATTTTTTTGCTGTGTATTTTGTATTTCATATTTAAATATTTCATATTTACTGGGTAGGGTTTCCATTACTTCAACATAAACAGTATTACTAGAAACACCCTTATGGGATTGGAACCATGCTCAGGTTGTAGAAAATACAACTATTTGTAAGTGATGGATTTCAAATTCATGCTGTAATTTTCTGTTTATTAGCTTTTTCTTTGAAAGTGCAAAAATTTTTAAATTTGCAAGTCATTTCTGCTAACATCACGTTGCTTTACTGCTGTTGACAGAGGAGATAGCATGTTAATTCAATTATGTCATGCCAATGCATAAACTATGATTAATCAACATTACTTAGTATAATTTGTATTAACTACAATTGTTTTTGTAAATGGTCACATTCTGGATAGATTACATTTTATCATCACTAACTTCAGCTTATAATTTAATTCCCCTGATGTGTATATTTAGACTACTTTGTACATATTATCAACTAATCATTTGTAAGAAGTTTATGTTGTAACAAAAACATCACTATTTTCATTATAATAGGCTAACTTGGTTGCCATTTTGGAAACAAATTGCATATTACAGCCCTTTTTTATGTATTTACTTGGGGTAAGGCAAATGAATTATAACTGATCTGAACTTGTTTTAGTAATTTCTATATAGGATACACTAAGATTTGTGATTCAAATATACAATCAGTTTATTTTTCTCCCTTGCAGGATAAATATTACTGTTCGAGGAGGACATTGCTCGGATCAAGCTGGCAGCAAAGTGAGAACATGGATTTGGCCCAACAATCTACAGAAGCACAATCCCCGTGTATCATTTAAACCCATCTTTCTGTCCTTGAACCTTAATGTTGGTGTCAGGATACTCGGCCAAGATAAAATTGCTATTTCTTTTCTTGCGATGGGAAAACAAGCAAAAATCAATGTAGGATCCAAAGTGGAGGTACGTGCCAATGAAATTAATGTTTACCTATCCTTACAAGTTACAATTAAATGTTTTGTGGTTACAGAAAACCTTTAGGGAAAATACAAACACCAAAGTTTTATTCAAAATTGATCAACAGTGTTCTCTAACTAAATCTTATAGCCATTTTATATAATTTAAATCAATTGCAACATTGCAATTCACTGAATTTCTGCTAGTCAGAGGTAGGCAGTTTGGACACCAAATTAACTTTTTTTTCCCCTTTTTTAAAGCCACTTGCTGAACACCTTCCATGGCCAAAGTATGTGGCTGAAACTGACCTCCTGCTCTTCGCTAATAGAGTAAAGATTCTTCGCATCTTTGCTAAACTGAATGGATATTTAGACTTTCCTGCCAGTGACTGGTGGACTAAACTGAAGCACCCTTCATTTCTTTTGAAGCAGACTTCAAAGTTAATGCATCTTTGTAAAGAATGTGAAATAGGCTGTGCTCTGGATAAGTTAATAATGGCAATACTAAAATCACCAGCCTGATCAACAGGCTGATTGTTGATTGATGACTGACCAGTGTGTTGAACTTGCTTGTTTAAAATATTTAATATTTATTAATCTGTTGAATTCTGTAAGCACATTTATATGTATTTAATATTTTGTGTATTCTTAAAATGTACTATATATATATATCTTCTTGAATGTTCTATGTAACATTAGAAAATATAAAGCTAACTTCAGTAAGGAAATTGAATTATATGCCATAGGATTCAATAACTATTCATAAAACTCTAGATTCATTTTGCTATGGTTAAAAAAAAAAGTTAAAAAGCTTTTTAAGGTCATACTCTTATACTAACCCACATAATTTATCTGTAGTTTTGATTTCTCCACAATGCTTTAATAAATAAAGCTCACTGGGTGGGCTGAGGAAGAGGATGCTCAAGCCAAGCGCTTGCATTTAGTTACAATCTGGATGGAATTAGATCCTACCAGTCACTGACATGATTTCAGATTATACATAAGATTTTTGTAAAAGCTGCTGGAAAAAAGATTTGTTGTTCCCACTGTTTGAAATCAAACCATCCAGTCATTACTCAGACTCATGACCATCTTTAGGGGAAATACCTAATGCACCTTTATTAAGTGTAAAAGCAACAGAGGACAGAAAGGTTTTTGATATTAACAATGCTCTTTTGTTGATAACCCAAGTCTTGATATATTAGCAAAGCTTTATCTACTACTTGAAGGAAGCTATTTTATAGGATGTATGTTTCAGATTCAGAAAAGATACCTTTCCTTATACAATGCTGTGCTGATACTTTCCAGACAGCAGAAAATAACAAGAATAGTTACTACTGCAAAAAGGAAACTCTTAGTACAAGCAGGTATATCATTCCAGAATCTCAAAATAATGTGTAACTGGTTCAGATGCAATAAAATTCTTCATGATCATTTGATCCCCATTTCGTGACTTGTAATGGTTCAATTAGCATAGGTAAAGTCCATTTATGTATATATGTAGCGATGAATCCTCAACTTTATAGATGATTTTATAGAAGCATATTCTATTGCTATTACCATCATCCAATCAAGGCATAGTGTTACAAACCAATTTTTAGACAAAAAAGCTACGTGAATTCCTTATCTTCTTTTTCCTTTTATGAGTTATAAACTATTAGAAACAGATGTATATAATAAATTATGCCATCAAAAGAGCAGACAGGAATTAAAACAGTGTAATCGAGAATATGGTAAAACAGCAGCAAAAGTGGTAAAACATATAATTAAAAGGTGGAGCTGAGAGGGCTGCTACTTATTTTGTTTTTTCTCCCATCAAATTAACTGTACCAAGAAATCTATGTTAACAAAGCACTATAAAAGCACAATTATGCATCAAAATAAAGTATTTTATATTCCTATGGATACTTCTCTAGATGTAATCTTCATTTAAATCAATGTGGTTTGTTTGTGAGTGGGAAAGACTGGTATGAGAAAAGTTCAATGTTTTATCTAAGGGTAATTTGCACAAATTCAAGATTTAAGTGAGATCCAGGGATATCCAAGTAATTTGAACTTACTCTTCTGTTAGAACT
Source organism: Pareas carinatus (assembly GCA_032468095.1). NCBI lineage: Eukaryota > Metazoa > Chordata > Lepidosauria > Squamata > Pareidae > Pareas > Pareas carinatus. The sequence continues at coordinate 21,253 of JANHFO010007842.1, forward strand.
TCTGAAATTAAACAGGCTTATATACTGAAAGAATCAGAAAATGACCACCAAGTTCTTAACACATTTTAAAGAAAGGGATTTACATACATGCTTCAGCTGTTTGCAGATTTAATTTTTAAAAAACTGAAGATAATTTCAAACCTTTAAACCATATTCAAAAATACATTGGGAGCAAACCAATTATGAATATTACTGGCAGTTTCCAAAAGACCCACATGAAGGCAAATGGGAGGCTCTCACTGTATTCTCAGTTTTAAAATACTTCATTGGGTAAACTAGAAATATCTGCTGATTATTTAACCCATCTCTGATTATCTTCAAATAGCCAAATTATAACTGAGAGGGAAGCTTCTCTTGATCAGAACTGTGCCTATTTAGTTTTCTCTCTACTGTACTGGAGACTGAACATACTGTTCTGTAATCTGAAAAACTGTTGAAGGGAGAAGAAGCAGAAATTAGATTAAGTCCATTTTATAATTTGATTCAAAACCTGGAATTGGCCACTGCTAAGTTGATAGACTTACATGGCTTTATTCGTCCTTTTCCATTACATTTCATCAGCCTGGCAAACTCAGTCCTTATATCCTTGTGGTACAATGAATACACAAATGGGTTTACCAGTGAATTAGTTTCTCCTAGGAGGATTAAAAAATCCCTCAATGGTGGATTCAGATTGCAGGATGTACAGGTAGCTTTCACAATGGCAGTCCCATAATAAGGGCCCCAGAATACAACGAAGCAAACAAGCACAACAAGGATAGTCCTTAGAGCTTTGAAATGAGAGAGATGAGCAGAGGGGATATCTGCATGCAAGCAAGAACGCTGGATCTGCTTATGTTGCAGATAGGCAATCCTTCCTACAGAGAGATGCAAACATACCAAGGTCAACAATGCAGGGATGAAAATGCCAAAACAGATTATGTAGAGGTAATCGCTTTTGGCAGCAGTCAGGAGCCCACAGTTACCTTTCAATTTGTTCTGCCGCAATCCTGAAGAAATAAGTGGCATGTGTCCTACCAAGAAGGAAAAAACCCAGAGGACTACAAGAGAAAGGATTACACGCTTCTTGCTCATAAGGGAGGGATAACGAAGAGGCAGTTTCACTGCCAAGTACTTGTCCAGAGAAACCAGGAGTAAGGTGAGAATAGATCCAATACAAGGAGTATTATCCATGCAGATCCTTACAAGACAAAAAATCAAATTTTTATCAAACAGTGCATCTGTTGCATCATCCAAAGCGTCCCCAATGCACATCACACCCACAAGTAGATCAGCAGCTGCCAAATTGAGGATGAAGACATAGTTTCTACTTGATCTCTTCTTCTTCTTCAACCGACATACGGCAATGATTACCAGTAGATTAGCAGATGGGATAAATATACTTAAGATGACATGCAGCACTGTATAAATAACTGACATCTTGTTTACTATAAACTTGGTAGATACATTGGGCTTAGATATGCACTACATATGCAAACTGTATCAAATCTTTAGGAGTAAATATGCTTTCCAATCATCAAGCTGTTTAGTCACAGCAAGAAATGAAGACCTGGTAGCTACAATCCTTCTCTCTGTAGTTTTCTTCAAATTGATGGCTATTTTCTTTGTTGTCAGTTCATTTCTCTTGACAAATTCATGATACTCTTCCACTGGTAGAGAGGCATCAGAAGATACATGGAGGAACAAAGTTCTGCCAGCTAAAAGCTTCACGCAAAATCAGCCAACTAGTTGAAATAGAAGGGATGCAAAATAGTCTGGAAGCAGATTTGTTCTGTTTATAAAATTCTCTGATGCAGAAAGATAAGGAGTTTAACAGTCACTGCAATATCACTTACCATTACACATCTAAGGGTGTGATTGTTTGTCTTCTCTGTGCATTAAAATGATCTTATGTGATGAAGCAACCAATAGACAGAAAATCTCCATGGTGTCCCTAGCTATTGGATCTTGGGAAGAAAACTTGGTTATTTCAGAGATCCAAGAAAAGATTTTTCCCAGTTAAGGGAAATGAATATTGGACTTAAAATTGAAAAGTAAAGTAGAAAACTATCACTGGAGTATAAGATTTCTAGGTTGTTTGGGTTCAAAAGGACTGTTAAATGAGTGATTGGGGAGCTAAAATTTTCTACCTTTGCATTAAAAGTAGTCCTCAATTGGGACCAAATTTCTGTTGTAATTTGTTACATCATAAGTTGAGTTGGACCTGTCTCTTTTTACAGTGGTTATTAAGCAAATCACAATGACTGTTAAGCTAATCACATGGTCATTCAACAAATCACATTGTTATTGAAAGTGAATGCAGCTTCCCCAGTGGGCATTTTTGCCAAAAATTGGCAAAAAGGTTTGTAAATCATGATCATGTAAACACAAACCAGTTGCTCCTAAACCACAATCACACCACGAGAATGATGTACAATGTCATGATCATAATTGCAAGTGCATTCTTTGGTATGTACATGTGACACCCTTGCTTTTCAAGTTGCACTGGTTGCCAGTGTGCTTCCAAATGTGATTCAAGCGCTGATCATGATCTATAAAGCTCTACCTGATAGAAGGCTATTGGAGAGATTATATATATTCAGTAGCTTGTCATTACAAACTATTTTTTCAAGTGATATATTTTGAAAGTGTTAGAAGCTACTTCATGCAACATAAATGTTTTTAAATAGAATCTACTAATAGCCTAGGTGACTCCAAATTTTCATCATGACATCTAGGGTTGATCTTTTAGGTCCAGCCTATTTTTTATCATACTGGACCTTGAAAATAAGCTAATAGATTGAAGGAAGAGTTCTGATTGGGGTGCATCAGAATTTAGTATCAAACAGGAACTTTTGTAGGATACAGAATTAAATGGCTGTGAGAAAGAACATTTTTCATACATGACAATATAGTGCAGAGAAAGGTGAACTGAGATAAAATTTCTTTGCCTGAGATGAACATATGAGCACACTTTGGCTAGTAGAAATTATATAGTATTTTCCTGAAATAAAGCATACTAAGAAGCAGACAAATAGACTATAAAGATGTGCTGATATGTTGAAGGTGCAACATAAAATACAATGTGTAAAACTTTTTTCTCATGCTCCTCAAATAATAACCTATAAAATGAATCTTAAGGGAAATTCACTTGGAATTTACAAAATGCTTTAAAAATATTTTAATAGGATATAAGGAGAAAAAAGACCTAACAAAATGCAATGTGCTTGAGGCAGAACAGATTATTTTTAGAAAAGATCCTAATTATGCTCACATATGGCATTCTAATATTGTTATAATCTGCAAGTTAATAAAGCAATGTTAAACTTAGGGAAATAATGATAAATTATAACAAAAATCAAGTACTTAGTTGAAAAACCATCTATAAATCCTGGAATTAAAAGAAGTTATACTTAACTCCCTAGAACTCTAGGAAGAGGTGAAACAAATATACAAGGATACAGATTTGAGAAACTGGGATTTTACAGCATAAAAGCACAGATGTACTTGACTGCTATATTTAGTTAACCACATGGAAGTGGTTCAACAGTCTTAATTCTAACACTAACGTATCCTCTATTCAAATAATCTATTCATTAAATTCACAATTACTGCAGATTCAGATTTTATGTCAGCCATTTTGAGATAGATATCGCCAAGTTTCTCATTAATGGCCACCAAAAGAGATGCAGTAATAGCTCTGCAAATACTATTTAAAAGAGTCTGTACTTTTGGGTTGTTTCAAAGCAATTAACACAGCTTTGTCAAGCTTTTATAGCATGAAGTTTTTATTTGTTTTTAAGAGTAACTAAAACAGCTTTTCACAAGCAATGCCTACTACACGTGCTACATTAGATCTTCACCTCTGGCCAGTAAGCTATAACACTTGGGTGGGTGCATGGGTGGGGGTGATAGGAGCTATAGTCTGTGTATCTGGAAGCCACTAGGGTTGGTGAAGTCTGCAACATCTTGCAGAATCACCAGATTACTTTCAAGAATATATTTATATATTTATTTACTAGAGGCAAAATTGAAGAATGTGATGCCTTGCTCTATCTAATATGTCAATTGTGTACTTTAGAAATATCCTAGTAAAATCTAAATGATTTCTATACTATTTAAAACGCTCATGTTTGTAACCTTTAACTAGGCAAAACTGCACATCACAGAGCAGCACTTTGTGAACCAAGATATCTCAAAGAGCTAAATTACAGAATGCGTACAAAATCTGAAACCCATGACTTCCGTGGGATTGAAATTTGGCAAATTTGTTGCTTCAGTGCTGCTGTGCCGCCCCCTGGAGGTTTGGTAAACCAGTTGCACCCAAGCTCTCTTGGTGGCTAGTTGGATCAACCCTTTCTTTGGCCACTAGAGATCAGGCAGAGCTACCAGGTAGATCAAGCCCATCATCCACC
>JANHFO010007843.1:355-13596 GCA_032468095.1 Pareas carinatus
GGAAGGGAAGGGAAGGGAAGGGAAGGGAAGGGCAACTAAGCTGATTAAGGGTCTGAAGATTGAAATATATGAAGAACGGTTGCAGGAATTGGGCATGGCCAGTCTAGAGAAAAGAGCTAGGGGAACATGATAGAAGTATTCGAGTGTTTGAGGGGCTGCCACAAAGAAAAGGGAGTCAACTTATTTTCCAAAGCATCAGAAGGCAAGATAAAAAACAATGAATGGAAACTAATCAAAGAGAGAAGCAACCTGGAATTAAGGAGAATCTTCCTAACAGTGATGACAATTAGCCAGTGGACTGGCTTGCCTTCAGAAGCTGTAGGTGCTTCATCACTGGAGGTTTTTAAGTAAAGACTGGACAGCCATCTATCTGAAATGGTATAGGGTCTTCTGCTTGAGCAGAGGTTTGAACTAGAAGATCTCCAAGGTCCCTTCCAGCTCTATTCTGATTAAGATTAGATAGGACAGCTACTAAAATTATCTCCATTTCACAAAATGGAACTATTTCAGCCAGCATACATAATGTTGCTAAACACAGCAAATGTTTTCTAATTTCTATCTGCACTTTTCTATGTAATACTGTACTGCTTTTCTAACAAATGATGTTTTAGTCGAAGGAGAGGGAATAGAATAGAATAGAATAGAATTGTTTATTGACCAAGTGTGATTGGACACACACAAGGAATTTGTCGTCAGTGCATATGCTCTTGATGTACATATAAGTGACAAGTGATAAATTATCATAATAATTATAATCATAAAACACATTCATCATGTCATAAAACACATTCATCATGTCATAAAACACATTCATCATGTCATAAGATACAGTTTTGAGATAGGCATAGAACAGTCATAGAATTCTAAATAAGCAATCTACAAGTCATACTGGGATACAAAATAAAACAACTGCTATAGATTGTAGGATACAAGGACAAGTTAACTGTCATAAATATAAGAGAATAGGTAATAGATAATATATAATAGGAAAGATGAAAAGGATAATAGTGATACATCTCTACTAGCTAGTTTAACAGTGCTGTGGAAGTTAGTTGTTTAGCAGAGTGATGGCTTGTGGGGGGGGAACTGTCCTTGTGTCTAGCTGTTTTGGTTTGCAATGCCCTATTGCAACGTCTGGAAGGAAGAAGTTGAAACAGATGATGTCCAGAATTTGAGGGCTCTGTAGTTATTTTCTCAGCCCTCTTTCTGACTCATGCAGTGTACAGGTATTCAATGGAGGGAAGATTGGTAGCAATTATTTTTCCTAATTATCTGCTGAAGTCTGTGTCTCTCTTGTTTGGTTGCAGTGCCAAACCAGACAGTTATTGAGGTGTAGATTATGGACTCAATTATTGCTTTGTAGAACTGTATCAGCAGCTCCTTGGGCAGCCTGAGCTTTCTGAGTTGGCACCTGAAGAACATTCTTTGTTGACCTTTTTAATGATGTTTTTGACATTAGTTGACTATTTTAAATCTTGAGATATTGAAGGTCTCTACTATTGATCCTGTGTTGTCTAGTATTGTAAGAGGTAATAGAAGGGCTTCTCCTAAAATCAACTATCATTTCAACAATTTTGTGAAAGAGATATTGAGAATGAAGATCAGAGGTCAGTATTATTTGTGATTAAAATCTAGCTCTCAGTTATGAAACACTTGGCATCAAAGGTATATAAATTTAAACAAATAAATAAATAAATAAATAATTCATAAATCTTTTTTTTTTCATAAAATGGAACTAAAATCATTTCAGCACTACAGGTTGTCCTAGACTGAAAACTATTTGTTTAGCAACTCTTCAAAGTTATAGTGGCACGGAAAAATTACAACTTGCATCATAGGAAAATCCATTCATCCAGACACTAAATGAAACTTATGGAAAGAACCCCAGGATATATGTGGCAAAAAAAAGAGGCTGTAAAATTGGACACAACTCACTGAACAATTGCCTTGCTTACCAATGGTCCCAATTGTCAAGTAGAAAAATAGGGACCACTTTGGTGGGAAGGGAACAGTGCTCCATACACCTTAGGTATCTAGACATGCCAGCCCCGTGACCAGAGGGATGTCTTCGGAGACCGCTGGCTCTTCGGCTTAGAAATGGAGATGAGCATCACCCTTAGAGTCGGACATGACTAGTGCGCATATGTGGGGGGAAGACCTTTACTTTTACCTATTTATCTGTACAGTAGAGACTGGAGTGTCTTCTAGAATAGTGTTCGCCAACCTTTTGGACCTCAGGGACCACTAACTTCATAATTTTAAATCCCATGGACCACTAATATGATTTTAAAAAGAAATTTTTTACCCATTTACAAATTTACACATTTGTAAAATGATGATCAGAGAACTTCCATTTTATTAATATAAAAGGCATCTATTTAATATAACAAAATTAAAAAGGTTTATTTAATTATAACAAAATCATAAATGCTTATTTAATCATAACAAAATCTTTAGAAGTTGCTTAATTGTATCAAAATTATTAAAGTTAGTTTAATTATTGCTAAATAATTGAAGTTTCTTTTAAGTATTACACATTTTTAGTGTGAGATTTGCTTCTGCTTGAGAGAGAGGGAGAGACGGATAGACAGACATACAGAATGAGAAAGAGAGAATGAGAGACTCACACACACACACACACACACACACACACACCCATTGGAACCATACAACTATAGAAAAAAAATTCAAATAGTTTCCAGATTTTCCTGAGGACCACCAACATTTTCTTGTGATCCACTGATGGGTTCTGGCCCACAAATTGGCGACCACTGTTTTAGAATCCTCAAGCCGCTGTTATACCAAAAGAACATAATTGCATAATTGGAATCGATCAAAATGACAAAAATTGTGCCCATGCTCTGCTCCTTTAGAATGTACCTGTAATATCTTCCTGTTCCTCCCCAACAGATGTTGCTGTTAAATCAGAAGGCTTTATATTTCCAGTGCTGAACAGCTGTCTCTTCACCCTATATCTTTTAAAATGTTGTTTGCAAAACAAACCGTGTTCTGTATTCTCCTTCAGCCTCATGCAGTTCAATAATACTCATTGAAAGGTTGACAGTTCAGTAAGTAGCTAACTATCAATTCTAGCTAATTCAAATGTTTCACTTCCCCATGCAGTGAAGGGATTGCAGCATACAAAAATGAGTTGCCACTTAGTTACTGCATTAGCTTTTCATACGCAAAGATCTATCTGTCGATAAAAAAATTAGAAAAATCAGAATCAGAATTTATTGGCCGTGTTCTGGAGACACAAGGAATTTGTCTCTGGTGTACATGCTCTATCCCTACATACATCCATACATAACATGTCATGTTCCTATAAGCTGCAATGGACAAACCATGATCTTAATCATGAATACAATCACAATCATAAATTACATTGATCAAGTCATCAATGCTGCCCTGAATCCTTGGAGAGGGGCGGCATACAAATATGATTAATAAATAAATAAAATAAAATAAAATAAAATCATGTTATAAAGTACAATTCTGTCACAAAACACATTTCATCGTGTCACAAAACACGTAGCGTATGACTAATGACTTCATTCTAAGAATAAAAGGAAAACCACCCCAATCCCAGACATAAAGATAAAAGACTACATGTTATAATGAATTTAAGTACAAGAGAATTTAAGTCCTAAACAAACTGAACTATAGAAAACCATATTGATCAGATTTCGATTGATTGATTTGATAAGAATTCTATGTATCTGGAGAAAATAGAGACACATCTTCAATCCAAAGATTTATATCAGGCACCACTGGACTTTTTCCATTGGAATCAAGCAAATTTCTTAGTAAAGGCTCACATATATCTCAAGGTGGAGAACATATACAATATATTTTTCTCCTCTTATTTTCCCCATAACAACCCTGTGAGGTGAGTTGGGCTGAGAGAGAGAGAGTAGCTGGCCGAAAGTCCCCCAGATGGCTTTCATGGCTAAGGCAGGACTTGAATAGCTTCCATATAAGTAGTATGGAACTGCTCAATTGCTCAACTGCAATTGAGCTCAAAATTTATGTTGCTAAGTGAAACATTTGTTAAGTGAGCTTGCCCCATTTTACGACTTTTCTGCCACAGCTGTTAAATGAATCATTGCATTTGTTAAGCTAGTAACACGGTGGTTAAGTGAACCTGGCTTCCTCATTGACATCATTTATCAGAAGGTCGCAAAAGGCGATCACATGATCCCTGGACGTTGCAACCATCGTAAATATGAACCGCTTGCCAAGGATCTGAATTTTGATCCCATGACCATGAGGATGCTGCAACGGTCATCAATGTGAAAAATGGTCATGTTCCTTTTTTCAGTGCCATTGCAATTTTGAACAGTCACTAAATGAATTGTCATAAGTCGAGGGCTAGCTGTATAATTATGGTGAATATAACGGAATGCTCCGTGCACTTCTTTAACTCTTCTTTCTTTTTCCAACACCTCTTTTTAGAACCATACGAATATTGAATCAAAGACCTGTCATTACATCTGTTTCTGCCTGCAGAGAACATAAGGAAAGTCTGACCAGCTATTCCAACTTCCCTGCTGTAGACATCAATTTACAGAACTAAAAATCCTAAAAATACAGCATAGAACATAATTTATTAACTTATGACATAATACACGTTGGCAGTAAATCAGATGTACATGAGAGTTAACACTCATTCTAAGACTGCAGTTCTATTAATGAATATTAGTCACAATGAATATATGCTACATTCAAGTTAGGAATCACAACAAAACTATTATTCTTTCTATGGCTTCTGATTGGTTGCAAAAGGGATAAAATATCCAACAAAATAAGCCAGTGGTTTGATGAGATTTGGGAACTTCCATTATCTTCTTGCATTTTTAAACTTAGCTAGGCCCAGAATCTGTGCACTCTTTTTCAAATTATAATGGATTTTCCCATACCTTCTACAAAATATCTGAAATCTCTGCCTCTGAAATGGTTAGTCCATATATGCAAATACAGAATCTGTCTTAGTGCTGGCTTGTATTTGGGTTATTTGATATCTTACGAATGCACGGCACATCCTTTTCCAGGTTGAAGCAACCCCACTAATCAAGGCAATAGTCTTGGCCAGGAATTTCAAATGGAGATATCATTCATAACTTCAGACCCCACCCTGCTCCACCTCGCTTCTGACATGCTTCTCTTCAGGTTTCTGGCTTTTAGCTCCCTTTCCATGTGTCACTCACCACAGGAGGATATAAAAGTGGGTTATTTAACTGTCAGTTTGAATTCTTGCGGGGTTGTTCAGTCTACCACATGACTAAGACTCTGATAAGTGTGATGACAAGCACATTTGCAGCAGTTGTAAGAAGGGAACTCTTTCAGAAAATCAAACTGAAAATACAGAGAAACTGAGAAATTAAAGGAAAGGAAGCTACAATTTTAGGATGCGCCAAGGAACCCCCAGAGGTTTGTGTGTGAGCGTTTATCTTTTTATAGGTGTGTGCAATCCACGAGAGCTGTTTCTGACACTCAGGAAGGAGTAATGCTGCCCATACATGTGCCATTTTACATAGTGAGTTGAGGCAGAGCCGAGGCTTTGTTAAAAAACAGGAATGACTTTATTAACAAGCAACTCTAGAAGCACAAGAACAGAAGCGCCCTTTAACACGGATACTTTTATATTTGACAGCTGAGTCAGCTGTAACCAATGGGAGGGTTGGACAGTTCCTGCGTTTATTTCACGCACTGCAAACACCAGGCGAGTTTTGCTACATTTTGACAGTTGGCAATCCATGTGTCATGTGTTTATGCAGCTGGGGACCTGGCCATTTTGGTGCAGATCTTTTCTGGCTGTTTCGTGCCAGATTGTGTCAGTACGCAACATACACTACTCCTCGACTTACAACCATTCATTTACTGACTGTTCAAAGTTATAATGGTATTGAAAAAAATGATATGATCATTTTTCACGACTACTTAACGACTACTGCAACATCCCTTTGGTCACATGATCAAAATTCAGATAGTAGGCAACTGTTATGTATTTATTTATGATAGTGCAGTGTCCTAAGCTCATACGGTTACTTTCTGCAACCTTTTGACAAGCAGTCATTGGGGAAGCCAGATTCACTTAGAAAATTTGTTACTAACTTAACAAATGCAAGGATTTGTATAACAACGGTGGCAAGAAAGGTCATAAACTGGGTCAAAACCTCAATTAACTACTCAATTGTGATCGTAAGCATTGTATACTCGGTTCAGTAAGCACTGAAGAGTCGGATTGACTAAACGATAACTGGTTTATTGTAGACAAATGAACACATCCTAGCCAACAAGCAGAATCAGGATAGAAGCCAGCAGTACTGCTGTATAACAGGCTTATATACAGAATGGCCTCTAGGAGGCAGCCAAGGGGCAATTAAGCATTTTCCCGCACTAGCGACACCTGGAGACAGGCAGTCTGGGCCTGCTCGGGCTTCGAATACTTTAGGGCAATGATTAAGTAGAACCATGATAAGCTTAATACTTTACAGTAAGTTCTGTACTCCATATGCAGAAAACCGGAAAGATTGGCTTCAGAACTGATACAAAAAGCAAAAAGTATAGAAACATTCCTTAAATCCTGACAAATGACAGGATTAAGAAGCGACTCAAGCTCACTTCTCCCTGACTCATTGGACTATAATAGGGAAAGGAAAAAGAACAATCAGACTTGCAAGATTATTTTAATATAGTTTATCTCAATGAAGCTGAGTTGTAGTAGAGTGTATTTCCGGATCATGAGGCTGATTCAAAATAACCCTCATCCCTTGCTGACGTAATTAAATTAATTTACCATCTTCGGAAAAATTCTTCTATATACCATAGTGTTGATCCTTGCAAAGGATAAATCTTCACTACGTAATTATGAGCAAGCTTCTATGCAAGCAAACATGCTATACCTTTGAGGGTTTTTTTAAATGCGGAATCTCTTTTTTAACATGTCAGATTAGAGATATTTCCATCAATTTTCATTTTATAATATTTTTCACCACTCATTTTTCATTCCCTAGATATTATGACTTCAATGGGTTCTAAAACAGTTCCCATTTCAACTTCCTGAAGAATATAGCAGTCTAGGTAGATTCTAACCTGAGGAAAAAAGATGAGGGAAATGAGATTGAATTAAAAAGTGAATTGAGGCAGGTAGAATGATTTGAGATTGTTCTTATTAACATTCGATATGAGAGATGCTTCATCTTTACTTACAATCAGCTCTCAGCTCGACATAGTTATTTTAAAAATTATGATACATTGTCAGAATCTTGCTAATAGACAGGAGAAGTTGCATAAAAGTCCTAAGCACGCTCATGTCTATTAAAAACTGGAGGGTCTCTTCACATGATAATCCTAATGTGTCTAGTCTTGGTTTGAAGCCTGGAAAGTATATTTAACATACTCGTCAGATAGTGTAAAGTCTTTTCCAGAAAGTCTACTTACAGCTAAATGATTTGGCAAAAGAATGGTCAGAAAAATTATCCAGAAGTCAGATCTGTACCAGGCAGTGTAATTTCAAAGAGAGAGAGAGCATAAGAGTCAAAATATAGGGAGCAAGAGTTGAGTCAATATGTCACACCATGAAAATTCAAGATGCAAGGGTACATAGTCACATAGTACGAAGAGTGATCAGTTCCACTTTCACTTCTGAGCTGTTTCAATAGAAGAGACTTTATGCTGAAAGTTATATTTTCTATACCTCAGCTCAGCTGGACCATATATGTTTATTCCCCAAACACTCTTTTCTAATTAAATGATTTCATCTCAGCCTTCTAATTTTTGAGCAGGCAATGTTTTATTTTTTATAGGATGCACTGGTCAGTCTGGATCAAAGTCCAGGATGGAACATGTATAAAGGTCAAGTTTGGTCTGACATTAAGTTATGGATTCACTTGGCTACTGCAGTGAACTTGGTTAAATTGTTTTACTTCCTTTTCTGAGGAGATCACTCAGACAAGGTCTTGACACAGTTCCCAGGACAGGATTTCCATTCATTCATATTTTTACATAAACTAATATTTATATGAACATCCTTAGGGACTAAGGTTTATATTTTTCAAGATTTTGTGTTATGATTTGTAACTCATACAAGTGCTAAAAAGCTTGTAGTTGGAAAAAAGAACATATAAAATTTCCACACCCAGTTTAAAATGTTAACCTTTAGAACATAATTCAGAGGCAAGTAAACTAAAGCTCACTCACATTTTAAAAGGCAAGCTATTTTATGGACTTCTATGTCTGCATTGTGTAAGAAATTGTTTTTTTTCCAGTGAAACTATGGAAGTGAAAGTTAAACTTTGAAGGAATATGATAGAAAGCACATTAACACATTTAATTTTGGTATTGGAGAATATTTTTCTTAATATCATATATAGCCAAGAAAATGGGTCATTAAGGAAATCAATGCAGAGTTGTCAGTGAGACATAAATGACCAAGCTCAAATTGTCATATTTGACATTAGGAAAAGTCTTAGTTCACTTGAGAAGTCCAAAATATTGAGAAATGTGGAAGCAAAGGGAAGAATTATGGGCAAGATGAATGGACTAAATTACTATAGTGATAGATGATCATTGGAGAACCTAAAGGATCAGGTTGGAGAACCAGACATCCTGAAGAAAATCTGTTTATATCATCGCTAAGAATTAATAATGGCACATAATCATCTTATTCATTTTGCTGAATAACACAAAAGTGTGCTTGCATTAATTATTTAAAACTTCTTCCAAATTGTTTCAAAGTGCAACAGAGTTGTAGCAGACTGTATTTCCTGATCACGAGGCTAATACCCAATAACCCTCATTCGTTGCTGATATAATTTAAATGAATTTATCATCAGCCTATGTGGCTTTGTGAGAACATGTGTACATGTGTATCATGTGGAACAAGACAGCAGTTGTTGAGATTCTGATTACTCCAAAAATAAAATTTCAACAATCTGATTCAGTGAACAGTGAAGATAATTTTTTGATCTTTAAGATGCCACAAGAGAGAGAGAGCGAGAGAGAGAGAGAGAGAGAGAGAGAGCGAGAGAGAGAGAGAGAGAAAAGAAGAAGAAGAAGGAGGAGGGAGGAAGGGAGAGAGATTGATTTATAGCAATATTTATTTATTTACAATAAATACAATTTATTGTATTTAAGAGAAAAAAGGTGCTGGTACTATGTTTCAGCACATTCTATGACAAAAAAGCAATGAATGTAGACAAGTTTTGCTTGTAAAATGATGCCAATTCCAGATAGCAATAAAGTAATATTTGGAGAGGTATCAGAGACGCAAATTGTCAAGTTATCCAATGATGTCATGGAATGGGAAGAATCCTTCATGGTTCCGCAAGGCCTCTTTGTGTCATGTTCACCTAATCCCGATACAAGTGAATAAATGCGGAATTGAGGAAGGGAGCCATCTTACACCACGAGGAAACATGCCTTGGGTAAACAGATCCAGCAGAACACTCTCACGCAACCTGGAAAGGAACCACCTGCTTGGCACAGATGTTTTCAATATAAATAGAAATTCCTAATTTAGGCAATAGATATAACATTGGTTTCCTTTCAGAAACAGGAAATGCTCTCTTTATAGGGGTGGGGGTGGGTGAGGATACAATAATAACCCTTGGAAGAGCTGAATGTTCTTAGCTGATGGCCTATAGGTGCTTTGAAATCTTGCCTCCGCCACAAACGTCTAATAAATTGTGTGTTGTAAATGTATACAATTTAAAGCAAAACATACAAACAGGAACTAGCTTGTTTTATTTGGAGAATGGCAAGAATTGCCAGCTGAACTTTAATAGTTTACAACTGTCTTATTGGTATCCAATTATTGTACAGTGTCTAGAGTCACTTGTGTTGAAATGGGCAGCGATATAATTTGGATAGATCAGAATGCAGGGGGGCACGTTGCCTGCTTTGGGTATGCTCTCCTCTGTGACCGTGGAGCGCCACCCTGGCCATCCCAGCTGGGTCGCAGGAGAGGCCGGAACATACCTGAGCGATGCCCGGATGGCCCTTTTCAGATCTACCGTGCCTCCATGGGTGCCCTTCTGCAAACCTTTGAGCTGCCGCCTCTTACTGGTGGCCGTCATCCTTCACCCTGCCTCCCCTGGGCTACTCTGGGACCCAGGCTGCCTTAGCCCTGGATCCAGGTTCAGATATGGTGCCACCCAGGAACCTCTCTGTTCTTCCACCCGCTGCCTGCCTTTGCACTTGTGGCTGGGCCGAGGAGTCCTTCCTTCCAAGGGACCCGGCTACGCGGAGGTGCAGCCTTCTGTGCCAAGGGGTAAGTCCCAAAGGGTAGAGCTCCTCCTTATCAACCTTCCATTTTAGGCACCCCAAAGCCACCCCGCCACCCCATAGGGAGGGAGAACGGTGGCTGTTTTCCTGCCAGCCCCGCTGGCACTTGTGGGGAGGAGAAGCGGAGATGGAGACTGCAGCTGGGCACTCCTGGCCTTCTCCCGTATGGGGGGTGGAAGGGCTGGTCTGGATGCTGAGGCAGAGGCGGGCTCGGCCATCGGAGCAGAAGGCACATTTGCGCATTTGCACTCTGGTCACCATAAACTCTTTTCGTGATACGATGCTTGGGAAGGATCGTGAGGCACACAGGGAGACATCGCCACGAACTCCACTGAGGGGTTGGCACTACGTTATACTCAAGCGGTCTTTCGGTAATACTTTAATCCAAACTGAAATTCTGGCTTGTAGAGCATATGCCCAAATTCGGATTACTAAACAAAAGCTGTTCGTCAGGTTATCACTGGAGGAGAACTGAACACGGAAACCAGAAAATTACTGATACATTTTCAGTCCTCTCTCTATTTTAAGTTTTTAACCATCTCAGGTTAAAAAAAAAAAACCAATATGCTGAACAAATGGTTTTAAAACCCACATTACCATACATTTATCTAAAGAGGTTAATTTGCAAAGTTAAACTTATCAAAGCCTTCACCATTCCCATTTCATTCTCTTCATTTGCTTAAAATCTTTTGCTTAAGCAAAAATGGCTTTAAAAGCCCTTCTGCATGGTTTCACAATGTAAGCCTTTTAAAAAGACCTGGCGCTGTATTGTCATGGGTTCTTTCTGAAAAATGCAACCCTGATGGAAACCCTGAACCCGCCTGCTGCATTTTCCGAAACCGTAAACACCCGGCTGGTGGCTGCGCTGTGGTCCCCTTGGTCCCAGACTGGGGGTGGGGGGGGCGGGGGGCGCACCCATGTAAATAGTAGAATTAACGATTCATCGTGAAGGTGGTTTGTTTCTGCCCATCTGCTTATAAATTCAAAGAACAGCATAAAAAATGAGTTTAATTTTGCTGAAAATCACACAGATGGGCTCGGCATTCCACAGGAAAGGACTTGGGCTGTTTATTTTTTTCCTTGGTGTAGTAGGTGCAAACTCCATTAGGAGCTTAAAATGATGTCTCTCTCTTGCGCTGACCTTTTTCATTTAAGCAAGACGGGCTGATTGATGCCCTGCTCTCTGGCTCTCCCCCACTCCTCCCCCCCCCATTTCCCTCCCCAGCTTCAATGACCTTTATGGCCGGCAATCAGCACTGCAATGCCAGCTGCCCTCCTCTCCCCCAATCTGGGCAAGGAAGAGAAAGGAGAAGGCATCTCCCTCAGCTTCCTCCAGTTGCTGCCCTTGATCTTCTGCCACAAACAAGCCGGAAGGGACAGGGCAGCTGCGGCGGTAGAGGGAGCTTCCATCCCGAAGTCTTGATTTTTAATTAACCAAGTCATCCTTATTTCCTCA
Organism: Pareas carinatus; assembly: GCA_032468095.1. Taxonomy (NCBI): domain Eukaryota; kingdom Metazoa; phylum Chordata; class Lepidosauria; order Squamata; family Pareidae; genus Pareas; species Pareas carinatus. Next base: position 12,099 of record JANHFO010007843.1, read on the forward strand.
CCTAGGATTTAGATCTGCTCTCACCCCCTGCAGGCCTTCCCTTGATGCACGTCTGTGAAATAAAGTCGGACGGATCAAGCTGAACACAGAAAGCACCCAAAGCACCCCGCAGGGCCATTTTCTATTTTCTTTGGACTGAAGTCCTGGAACTGGTCATTTCCTGTCCACTGGCTGCAACAGAGTAGCATGGATTTTCCCCGGTTGGAGCAGGTGACCTTTTGGCATCTGAGGGCAAAATTGGTCCAGGACCAACTATTTGAGGAGACCAAAGTTTCTGAGAGTGGAAGGCTGGCCTTGTGAAAAACCCGTGAAGCCGAGGGGCTTTTCCTTATATTTCTTTGAGTTATCCCATAGCCGCTCCCAGAATCGCACTGCGTCTTCTGTGTCAGGTGTTGACTGGTTCACTGAAGTCCCTCCATCGACGGTTTGTTAGGAATGTTTCTGATTGGATTGGAATGAGAGATTCAGCTTATAATTTGCAATTCAGGCTTCGTATCTGTTGTTCTTCTTGGCTGTAGTTGTTATTCGCTGCTTTATTATTTCCAGTACTTCCTTGTTTCTAGGTGATATTTCTTGATTAGGTATTCTTTGGTCTTCTTGTTCTTCAGCTTCTTTTCTTCAATCTGTTCTAGCTTGCCTGCTTTTGATCTTGGCATGCTGATCTTATTTTCCAGCCCGATCGTCCATTTTGGTGGTTCCTTGTTTTGCTTCCCCTTGCCTTCTTTGTTGATTTCACATGCCAGGTACAGTTAGTTAGTCCTTGACTTATGACCACAACTGAGCCCAAAATTTAAGTTGCTAAGTGAGACATTTGTTAAGCAGGTTTTGCCCCATTTTATGACCTTTCTTGCCACAATTGTTAAACGAGCCACTGTAGCTGTTAATTGAGTCACACGGTTGTTAAGTGAATCTAGTTTCCCCATTGATTTTGCTCGTCAGAAGGTCGCAAAATGGGGATCGTGTCATAAATATGAATCATTTGCCAAGCCTCTGAATTCTGATCACCTGACTGCAGGGATGCTACAATGCTGTCAGTGCGAAAAATGGCCGTAATTCCCTTATGATCCTTCTTGACCTGGGTGATGACCAAGCTGATACGGGTTTATGTAATTTATGCCTCACTGTATTTTTTTATGGGAGAGGCGCTCTTCATCCGGCTCCTCGGACGAGTCCTGTCCATGTGGTCGAACCTATGGGAGATAACCAGCTTGAGTCCGAGGGAGGGGTCAAACATGCCATTTGCCTCAAGCGCTTTTGTGCCCAGAAGTGACCCAAGTCCAGCCCACCTTGAATTCTGCTGACTCTTATCTACCGCCAATTTACTTCAACTGTTAGTACCGTGTTTCCCCGAAAATAAGACACTGTCTTATATTAATTTTTGCTCCCAAAGGAGCGCTAGGTCTATATTTTCGGGGGGTGCTTTACTTTGGGGGAAACACAGTAGATCCCCCACCCCCAAATAACACTCCCCCCGGGCGGCTCCTTACCTGATTGAGCG
>JANHFO010007843.1:17061-33419 GCA_032468095.1 Pareas carinatus
GCCATATAAAATACACAAATACATACATATCAAAATTAAAACCCTTCTAAAAAACATTACATCGTGGCTGAATTTAAAAGTATCCAAATATTAAAAACCAATTTGGTATCAAACAAAAGAATCTAAAATAGTAAGGAGGGGAGAGTGGGACTAGGCTAGCCCGGCTTGCACAAAAAGGTGCATCTTTAAGGCACGGCGAAAAGCATGAAGGTCAGATATTATCCGTATCTCTGGGGGGAGGTCATTCCAGAGGATGGGTGCTGCAACATTGCCTGGCTGACAGAACCCTGAGGAGGCCTTCTCAGTGGGAGCGTACTGGTCAGGGGGAGGTATTCACTGGTAAATACCTAGGTCCTAAGCCATGGAGGGCTTTAAAGGTGGTAACCAACACCTTGAAGTGCACCCGAAAGACCACAGGCAGTGCAGCTCATGCAGGAAAGGGGTCACATGGGAGCACCCCCTCACCCCATAATCCCCTGTGCGGCCGCATTCTGGACCAACTGGAGCTTCCGGGTTCGTCCAAAGGGGAGCCCCATGTAGAGAGTGTTACAGTAGTCCAGGCGGGAAGTGATGAGTACTTGAGTGACTGTCCACAAGGAGACCCGATTTAGAAAGGGACGCAATTGACGTACTAGGCAAATCTGAAAAAAGCCCCCCTGGCGACGGCTGCCATATGATCTGCTAAAGACAGCTGTACATCCCGGAGGACACTCAAATTGCGAGCCCTTTCCATGGTGGGCAATATTTCGTCCCCAATAGCCAGTGATGGTATCAGCTGGCTATATCAGGATGTCAGTAGCTATAGCTGTTCTTCCCCACCCGAATCTCAGTGCCTGGAGGCACTGGGACATCACTTCAACAGCATTGTTGGGGTGGCCTGGGGTGGAGATGTACAGCTGAGTATCATCAGCGTACTGATGGAACTCCACCCCAAAGCCACAGATGTTGGAAATGTTGAATTAGGATCAAGTTGACCCCAACTATTTTGTGACATTGGACCAGTCATTACTTCTTCTTCACCTAATCACATAATCTCATAGGACGGTAGTTGCTATGAGACAAAATTGAGTATTATATTTTATGGACACTTCCTTGAGCTTCTGGGGGAAAGACAGAATATAAATCTAAACAAATAAATTAGATTCTTAGGAAGACTGCCAGTACATTCAATGTAGGCTGATCTCAGAACAATTGAAATTACATAAGTAATACATTTTGGAAATTTAAATCAATGTACAGTACTTGCTCTGATGTCTCAATGCTTTTTCTATATTATATTGTGGAATATAGCTGGTAAAATTTTCTTCAAAAATAGTGCTTAACATTTCCTATTGTTTCCAAGTAATTTTTCCCCCTCTGTTCATATTTCTTTTAATTAAAAGATTTATCAACTGCTTTTCATTTGAATAAAATTTCCAAAGTAGTTTGCATTACAATAAACTCACAAAAGAAACTATAAAATGCCACAAAAAATTAAAAAATATTTAAAAAGAAATCAAACCATGCAACCAATCATTATTAGAGTTACCTGGCTAAGGGGTAGACAGGGAAATGCTTGAGCAAGCAATTAAGTGTTTAACTGCTGGTGGTAGACCTTCATTTTGGAACTCCAATAGATTTTAATGGGCAAATTATCACCATATAGCAGACACTGCTGTGCAGAATGCTCTTCTCCACAATCTTGCTAAATGAGTATCAGGAGGTCACAGGACAGTAAACAAAGCCCCTGATACAGAACAGAAAGGCCAGCAAGGTGTTAGATTAAGCAGTTTGTGAACAGAAAGTATCTGAATCAAAGGTTAGGAAATCCCTCAAAATGTGGTAATGTCCTGGTGATTTTACATAGGCATTCCTGTGCTTTTCTTGAGCAGTCAAACTCAGCTGCAATTCCACCTGCCATGACCATTCTCCGATGTTGCTCCATAAAAATTAAACTTGTTAAATATTCTTACTAAGCAATCTTTTTAGATAATTTACTCAAGATTATAAAACAGAGATGGAGCTTTCACATAGCCAAGTAAGAATATAAAACTGTCTTCACAACTTTGGCGTCAACTTGCATCTTGAAGGTCATCATTGGGATTAGCCTTCTATGGATTGAACATAGGGTGTATTCAGCTTCTGACTTCTGTCCATTTGGGTTTAAGATTTCAGTTGCTAGAAATCTTATCTTTCTAGACCATCATCGTTTTCACAAGTAGTACATGATGGCATAGCCCTTGTCCACAATTATCATCTCCCAGTGATATTTCATACACTTAACATGACTACTTCTCCTTCATGCTGTTAGATTGATTCCCAGTTCAGTAAAATGCTAAAGAAATATCCCTTTTACATGCTGGAGTACATTTAATAGTATAAGTTTGAACTGCCTAGCTCTTATAGCGGAATTAATATAAAATATTGTCTTTCCTTCTGAAATTACTGAAAGCTTTGTTTCTACTTTTATTTTTTCCTGATATCAAGATTGCTTCTGTCTTCTTAGGGAAACACTCTTAGCACTGACATGCCAGGGATTGGGAAAGCAATTTTTTAGAAAGTCAGGAGGGATTGCAGGGTGATTTCCCATATCTTTGTAACAAAAAAAACATTAGCATAATTCCTCAAATGCAGACTATCTGAGATACCTTTGAGTTATTTATTAATATTTAAAGAGGTTTTTGGCATCGGGCAGGGAGCATAATTCTTGAAAAGAGCTGACAGCAGACTCCATTTGTTAACTAGAAAGACATGTCTAAACTTTGCCAAAAGAAACAAAGTACTGAAAAAGCACTTGCTATGTGGAGTCCGTGACTTTTTTTAGCTAAAAGGCTTATTTATTGCAAGGGAAGTTTTGCTTACTATTGTGCGGTCAGTCTTCTGCTCCTTGGTGAAATCTAGATTACCCATAAAGATTTTTTTTTTAAAAAATTAAAAAGCAAGGACTTTTTGCACGAAAGTCAGTTTATCTCAGCAAAAAATAGCAAAAAGATCTTATGTTGCTTAAAGATTTATTGTAAGCTTTTGGGCCAGAGTCCACTATATGTGATATGTGAGCTTCAGCAGATCTTAGTAGCTAAGTTACATTTCCAGGCTCTCAATCCATTCTTGGTTATTGTTTTTTCCCCATACTATTTTGTAATTCTTTTTTTGAGGGGGGAAGGACAGACAGTGAAGCTAAAGCTCAAACACTTTGACCATACAATGAAAAGACTCATTGGAAAAGACTTGATGTTGGGGGGAAATGAAGGCAAAAGGAGAAGGGGATGGCAGAGGTTAGATAGTGTCATCAATACAGTGAACAATGTGGAGGATGGGCGAAGGGAGGCTGATGTGGTATGATCCATGAGGCTGTAAAGAGTTGGATATGATTTAGCACCTAAGTCACAAATTTTTTAGGTTTCCATTCCAGCGTAGGTATTTGCAGAAAAGGTCATAGTCCAGCACTTTCAGACATGGTGGCTTGATTATTTTCCATTCCAAGGATGTGCAAATGTTGATATTTTTAACAATATCTGGGAGGAAAAGAGATTTCCCCTTTTCCTCTTAAGATGATCCAACCTCATCATATGCTTACTTTAAAACAGGGTTTCCCAACCTTGGCAACTTTAAGATAAATGGCTGAGGAATTCTGAAGTAGTTGAAGTCTCCCTATTTTGAAGTCGCCAAGATTGGAAAACACCGCTGTAGGGAAAAGAAAAAGGGCACCTGTTCAAAAAAAGACAAGATGGCATATGCATCCACGTAATTTAAATCTTTCCCCCTTTTTACATGTTGGTCTTCATTTATGGAAGCGTGATTGCCATCTTGACTTTTCTAGATGCCGCTGTATCAAGATCTGTCTCTTGATCCTTTTTTAACCAATTGTGTTGGCTGTCCTTCAGAAATACAGGTAAACTTTTATTGAAAAATGCTTCAGTTTAACCAATAGCATTTGCTAAGTACGGTGCTGGGAGTTTCCTGTAGAAATTACTATAGACAGTGGTCAGCTCCCCAGCTTGACCATTGGATGGCTAGCTGACCTCAGGAAAAATCTGGGTTTATTTTGCCAACCACTTTCTGATTTCAGTGAAGGTGATCACTTACTTAGATCCAGCATCAATACCTTTATTTGCAAAGAAAAATGATAATAATGCAGGCTCACAAGGCATTGTGGTTTCAGGAAAAAGAAATTCTGCTGTCCGAGGTTGCAGAAAGAAGCTTTTAGTGATTTTGAATGTAATGCATGGAAAATATTTTGGAGTTGAACTGAGAGCATTGAGATTTTGCCTATGCATTTTTTGGATATTTTGTTCATATATACTGTATATCTAGGAATGCTTACTGACATTGGTATAGCTGTCAGAATAGAAAAGAATGTGTGTTTGAGAGAGGGGGTAGAATGGACTAAATCATGGAAAAAGTTATTAGATTAGGAAATAGAAATACTGAAGTTGAAATGTCTCCTGAAATTTAAATCTTTCATGAATGGGACATCAGTACAGTTTTATGTTAGTTAAATTGCAGTCTTAGTTAACTGCATACCTTACCCCTTGTAGCTATGTTTTTTGCAGTAGCATAAAAGATTTATTATACTCTGATGGGCATTCTTTGAAACTATAATTCATTTAAATTTAAGATATTATTCATTTGTTATACTAATAGTTTTAGACGCTATTACTTTGTTGTAATTTTAGATATTGATTCTGGTGAAGACTTTTGAGAGTCCCTTGGACTACAAGATCAAATCAGTCAATCCTAAAGGAAATAAACCCTGACTGTCCTTTGGAAGGACAGATACTGAAGCTGAAGCTTAAATACTTTGGCTACACAATGAGAAGAGAGGACTCAATGGAAAAGACCCTGGTGTTGGGAAAGACTCGAAGCAAATGGAGAAGAGGACAGCAATGGATGAGATGGTTGGATAGTGTCATTGATGCAATAAACATGAATTGGGAGAAACTCTGGGAGACAATGGAGGACAGAGAGGGCTGGACTTGATATGGTTCATGAGGTCACGACTTAGTGATTGAACAACAACAAATTTAGATATTCCCATATAGACTGCATCCTGGATTACACTTACAGATGTTGGTAAGATTGTTTCACAAATGAATTTTAATTCTGTCTTAAACTTTATTTTGTATATTGTCTATACTTGCCTACAGCTGCAATAAATTGAAATCGAATAGAACTGTATACCTTTCACCTGATTAATCATTTAATACAATCCCATGCATGCTTGCTGAGATATAATTCTCATGGTGTCCATTGGGTTTTCAAGGGTAGATTAGACATTGGGTTTAAACCTTTATGTTTCTGCATATGAGGAAAAAATATTTTGAAAACATACTTGTCACAAGTATCATTATTTTCAATGAGTCGTTACAAGCTTTCTCCAGTGGAGAAAGGAATGCCTTTTTTAATGTTTGCTATCAGCATATCAAAGTAACTTTAAAAATATGCTGTTTTTAGGGAACTGAAGGTTTCTTTTAATCAATTACAGTGTTTGTAATCAAGGTAACCAAGCAATGGCCTAACATGGGAATTGTAATTATGAATTTTAGCAAGGCATAATTTTTCTTTGTGGTTGGATATGGTTATGCAAGTTTGAGTCATTTCAGTGATGCTTGTTGATGAAAAGCTGCTATCATATCATGTGGGAAAGGAGATGGAAATTGACACAGACAATAATTAGGTAAGCTAGTCTATTCATATGAAAGATTTCGAATAAGCCCAGTTGCAATAGTATATTTGTTAGACATCAGTAAACTCAATTGTGCTGCTATAGTTTGGAAACTATTCTTCCCCTTTCAGATTGTAGTATAGGGCAGTAGGCAATAGTAGAGTGGAAAACAGGTGCATAAATGTCTGTGGAGATTTTCAGTCATCCAGGGCATGGTTCTCCCAAAGGTGCCTTTTTTAAAAAAGGCAACTGAACTTTCATTGTTTATCTTTGAAGACATTTCACTTGTAATCCAAATCGATTATTCAATTTTGAACTGAAGCGAATCAAAATGTCTTCAAAGAAAAACAAAGGAAGTCCAGTTGCCTTTTCAAAGAAGCACCTTTGAAACAGGTGCATACTCATTATGTGCCATCAGGTGGACAGTGTGATGGTGAAATACAGATAAATATATAATTTTTGTGGATATTAAGTATTATTCAGATCTAGATGAATGGGAATGAATGGCTTTAAGCTCTTGAATTTCATCATTTTCCTGGCATCCAGCTTGCCATATATTGTTTGTATTCTCTTTCTAGTTTTAAATAGAAAAACTAGTGTGTATGGTCAAAATAATACATGTTTACAGGAATATTTTAAACGTGGTTACATTCAGGGGAAATTGAGTGAAATGCTAAAACTTGAAAACTGAGAAGCAAGAGAATTCCTGGATGTGTGGCACAAATCAGCTATCAGCAAACACATAAAGACGAACAACATTTACATACTATTCAAAAAAGACAATCTAAAAGCCAAAAAGCAACAAAAAGACCTAAACACCTCACCAGCAATCAACACCAAAATGAACAGAGATTAGCACCAGGATTAACACTAGACCAACAATCAAAAAGCAACAATACCCCAATCAAGAAACTACCACCTCAGACAAACAATCCAATTGTAAACAACAGTCCAATCAAGGAACAACCAAGTCCACTTACATCAACACTAACAGGGCAAGCAGCTAGTATTAGAGAAAACCCTACTCCCTTACTAGTACTGATGAAGGTAACCACTGATAGGAAAGCTAGTTTGGTAATGAAACATTGGCAAAAGAACAACCAAGCTCAGACAGTGCCAAGGATCTCACATTTCGTTTCTGTTAACAAAGTTCCAATGATGCATTTGATACATCTCTTAAAAATATTTTGTAGGAAGAAACTCAAAGCAGAGGAAAAACAATTTTCCATAAATGGGAAAAGAAGCATAAGATTGTTTGTTATTAATATACAATAATATATTATATAGGAGGAACCTATCATCCAGATGATTACTATGTATACTTAGAAACCAATTAGTCAGGTACACAAGGAAATCCAAAAAAACTCTGAAGAGGCAATTATTACTGAAGAAAATCAAGCAGAAACAACTAAAAAAAGCTATCAGGGACTGCAGGTATTTCAAGAATTGATTACTGAAAGTACCATCAAACTCTTAGCAACCACACAAATAAATTTTCTCCTTGATGATTGGCTTCTAAACTTCTTGTTTAGCTCAGTTCACTTGCTGCAACTATAACGGACTCCATCCACTTTGCTACTGGGTCATCTTCCTTTTCCTCCATTTTCCTCAGCAATAGAGCCCTTTCCCGAAAGTTAAGGTGTCTGAAATAGGATCATTTGTGCCTGGTGGGAGAACTCTGATTTGTTCAATGGACCATTTGTTTGTTCTCGACAGTATTATCAGGAGTCTTCTCCCAGATTCAAGATCTAGCCTATTTTAAGAAGCTAGGTTCAAATTGTCTAGTACTTCATTTTCCTTCCCACCTTATCTATGTATTCTACTCTTTTGAGTGGACTGGTCTGTGACTATCTGTCCTGTGCTTTTATTCTCATCTTGTGTTTTACTTATACTGTGAGAAATAGCTCTCATTCCTTTAAAATGAGAGTCATTGGTCTTCCAGAACAAAGCTGAGTTATTGGACTATAAAAATAAAAATAGAGGGGAAAAGGGGTGGCGATGGCAGCAAAGACAATGAAGAGTCCAAAAATATACAAGTTAAGCCTTGGACATTCAGAGCACATGGAAGAACTAGATCAAGTTCTAGAAATATGGAAAGTATTTGGAGGGTACATTGAGCATACAATTAACACACTTTTGTGCCATCCTGCCATTTTTTGCAATAGCTATAAGTCAGGACACCAGTAATATGCAGAGTTTAAATAAAGTGATTTAATGAAGGTTAAAAAAAACTGCACACAACAAATTCCCTAATTCTCTACCTCTCCAACACCAGCTAACAGATTTTTCTATGGAGAAAGATGACGGAACGGATTGTATCTTGGATGTAATTACCCAGAAAAAGTGTGTTTGATGATTTGGGAGTGGAGGGAGTCACAAAAACATTATGTAGATAGCACTGGCTGTTTCCATACTTCTTGGTAAATGCCTCATAAACTTACATTTTTCTCATCCTCCTGCTGAACAGCTATATTCCCTGCTGTTTCCTAATTTGATGCATTTCTATTTTGTCTACTCTTCCTTCCTTTGTTGCTAAATTAAAACACCCACAACTCTGGAAATCTCTCATTAAATATAAAAAAGTTGCTGATCCTTTCCACTATATCTTTGCATCTCTCAATGTTAGGTAGTTATCCTGTTATCAAAAGGCAGAGAGGCAAAAAAAAGTAAGTTGTTTGCATTTGGACAGGAAGGAAGAAAGAATGCCTAATCCTATTTAGCAGAGTACTTTCACTGCTGTTGATCATCACAGTAAATCATGTGTGTTTATTCTGTGACTTTTTTTTACAAGCACTTTGATAATATCAGCCTTTTTAAAAAAAATATGAGGAGTCAACAGAGGACAGTGCAATTCTTTTCATACATGATCAAGTGAATGACTAAGTGCCTTAAAAAAACACTGATAGAGCCGGTCCAAACAATTATTGGCTTCGTTTGATTTACATGTCTATACAGAACAAGAGACTTCATCAAGTACTTCTGGATAATCAAGCAACTAAGTAGAACAACGTATCCTTTTTAATTATCAAAACACACGCAAAAACATTAAAACAAAACCAGCCAGGCATATTATTTGATGCAAATAAGGAAACAAATTATAAGTAAAAAAAATTAAAAATGTGATAGGCAGTATCTACACTGCAAAGGTTGGAATGATACAATATAGGGTGTGGAAGGATTTCCTTAATGTCTCGAAACCTAACATGAGCAGATAAGTTTTCTCATTGTCACCACAAGCAATGAAGGCAAAGAGAAAAAAAGTTCAGAGTGATACAAGGAAACTTCACTTTTCCTGAATCAGAGATATCATCTACTTTTTAAATCCCCAGTGAAGGTAAAGGAAATGCAATTTTAGTGTAACATCCTTTTATTATGTGCAGATGTTTACTGACGTTTGAAGTAATATGTTATGGGGAGAGCAGAAAAGAGTTTTTAAACCCCCCTCCCCTCTGTCTGTTATCAATTAAAATCATCAAAACAAAATTATCATCCAGATTACAATATATCAGTTCACTTTTAGAAAGGAGAAGGGGAGACCAATTCTGAAATCTGCAAGCCACCAAATGAATAAAAATGTACATTCATATCCAATGGGATAGTATGTTTGTGCCTATTTTTAACAACTGCAGGAGGAAAGAGTGGAAACCACGTTTGTATGGTCAAGATCACACTTGTGTTAAACAAGCCTTTGAGGCACAAATCCAAGGGGACAGATAATTTTTCTCTCTTCCTGTTTCCTTCTTTGAGCAAACTTCAACATATTTTCAAGAGGGAAAAAGCTGTTCCCTGGGAGACTAAGAAGGTAGTATAAGGAGAAACAAAGTGTGGGAAAATCTTCATGATGAGCTAGTTTTTTTTAATGCAACTGGCATATCAAATTACCTTTCTTCTCTACAGCAATCTTGCAGCTGAGGATTGTTTTTTTTAATTTTATAAGCAAATTTAGATTCTATTTTTCTCTATCATGTGTTTGGCTTATAGCAGCCATTCTCAGCCTGGATAATATTCTGTAATTAAAACTCCCCAAATCACTGCAGTAGGAATTATAAATGAAAACATTTGAAGATAAAGAGTTTTTGAAAGACTGAAGCTAATGCACCTGTATTTTAAAGTGATAGTCTATCATTTCAAATAAGATTTATTATATACTGGATTTTATAATATCTCATGTAAATTTAAAGCAGTGCTATCCCAAACATTTTTAATCAGTTATTTATTTATTTTATTTATTTCAATTTATATACCTCCTCCCAAAGGACACACGGTGCTGTACAGCCATTTAAATACCATATTTAAAACAATTTAAAATTAAACCTCCAAAATTAAAAACTCTAAAATTTAAAACCCCCGATGACCTCCTAAAACCCTCAGCTATCCCCCCCTCGAAGGAACCGACCCAACTAAAAACCCTGGGGGTCAGGCCAGCCCAGCCTGGATAAAAAGATGGGTCTTAAGGGCGCGGCGGAAGGCCCGGAGATCAGGTATCATGCGAATCTCCGGAGGGAGCTCATTCCATCTTTTCCTGGGATTGTGCAGCTTCTCTTCACAGTGGCCAGAAAATTACAGGAAAAGATATCTTTGATTTAAAGCATCGCAAACAAATACTATGTGTACTTGTGTGCTGTGAAGCACTTTTTTTCCAAAGCACTTCAAAGCCCTTGTTAATCCATGGAGTCTATTTTTCAACCTCAACAACTTTAGGATAACTGGACATCAAATAGTTGTGGAATTCTGGGAGTTCAGGTTCGTACAATTTTTTTGAGGTTGAAAAAGACTCTTGGCAACTATTCACTCACTCCCTTTCTTTGGCACAAGAGTTTCTAGGCTGCAATTCTCCAGTTCTGGATTAGTAGAATGGGTAATATGAAAAATTCCTTCCTCTCTATGATAAATTATTTTCCTAAAGTTAAATATATATATATATGGATAAACCAACATTACTTGGCATGAAGATAGAGGTTCATAAAGCTCTTTTTATTCAACTACACTTAATGTTCTAGCTTTAGATATATGCAACTAGAAAAATAAAATCAGGTTTCATATTTAGACATATATACCTAGACAAGTAGAATATTTCTCTGTGCTGTATTCTTCTCATCATAGCCTTTTCATGTCCTTGAAAATGTCATAGAATGTCAAGAATGTCTGCTGAATGTGATAAGATAGAAGAGGTGATAAGATAGAAGAGGGAAGCAGATTTCTGAAAACTGTGTAGAAACCTTACACAAATGGAGTTCCTTTGCCCTGGTGCTATGTAGCATTTACTTGAGGGTTAAAGGTGAAAAGAAGTAGGGAAGTTCACTTCTGCCAGCCCAGATGCTTATCTCTAAACATATATACATCATCAAAATTTAGTGGTCCCTTACAGGGTTTAATTTGTTCCAAGCCATGCAGCTCACATTGTTGCCTCTTGTCAAATTGCATCCGTAGGACCACAAGGCTTCCATAAATGGTGGTGCCTGTTCTTCTTGTCGTTCACTAAGCTCTAGTAGCAAGGATGATTTCATTGATGGGTGATCTTCCTCAGCCTCTTCTTCCTCTTCCTTTTCCTCCTTTACTGATACATTATCAAATTCCGATTCACTATATTCAGATTTGGCATCTGGCTCTAAGAACACAAGCAGAAAAACAAGAAAATGCCAATATCATTACATTCCCCAACAGGCACTGCTTATACTTGCTCAGGTCAGTGATTATAGCCTGATCAGTATCTAGATACTGATGACTGCTCATTCCCAATGAAAGGTATGGGGGCTCTACTTTTCACTCTCCCTTTGAAATAAAACCAGAGAAGTCATACACAGTGCAGATTAGCTCTGTAGGAAGTGTTCTTGTTTGATAAACACAACATAAATGAACCTAGTTTCAACCCAGGATTATTTTCTATCCAAATGGCAATGGGATCTGAAGTTATCTTCATTGAAATTACAAACTAAAAGCGTAGAAACATTCTCACATATCATGATGATCTATTAAGGAAGTCAATGTATGTATCACCAAGACTTGAAAAGTGTTCAGCCCTGCTTAAGCTTCCCACCGTGGGAAAAGCTTCAACAGCAAAACCAGCTGGATCCAAAGAGTCTCTAGCCTTTTGGCCTGAGAATTTCTTCCTCCAATCTATCACTGGAGCCTTATTTTCAATGCCACACTGTATTATTGCCTTTTCCTGAATTCTAAGATTCCACTTTCAAAAAATGAAAGGGGCACTGGCATTTGTAGCTAATCATAAATCTAAAATGAAAACAGCTCCTGGTAACAATTAGAATTCTACATCAATGAACAAAAATAATATTTTCTCCTTTACATCTCATTATTCCTTCTCCTCTTCCTCCTCCTAGCTCCCCTTCCTCCTTCAGAGTACACCAAACTTTCCATATGTTGGCTATTTCTGAAACAGCCACCTGCCTGCTTTTTCAGATGCCTTAGATTGCAATTCCCAACATTCACAAACCAAGATATATTGAAACTACAGATTCACAAATCTAAAGAAAATTAGGGCTTAATCATGTATATACAGTTTCCCCCAACTGTTTTAAGTATAAGCTCCAAGAGCAAAGGCATGCTATACCACAGACCCTTAAGGGGCAGGGCTTGCTGTGAAGATCTTATTCTTCTATGCAATGCCTGAAATATTCTCATTGTCTTTTTTTTTTTTTTAAAAAGTGGTTTCCAATGCCCACAGATTACCTGTACCTACCATGTTCATATCTCTTCTGAATTAACAAGATAAACATTTTCATATTTTGAAAAATAGGGACCTAGCATTAAGAAAAGCTTTTAATGATTTATTTCTTTCTAGCAACACCTCTAAACTGTTTGTAGATCCCAGAGCCCTTCTTCAAAAAATAAGAATGGTGGCTATCTACAGATCAATATAGGATCAATATAAAATGGAATAAATAAATAGAATAGTAGAAAATCATTCATTTAATCATTCATTCATTTTTTCCTCTGTCTCTCTGAATCTACTAAACCTCAGGGCAGTTTACAACTAGCAACTAAATAATTTTAATAAAAGGAATAGAACTATGAAGTAGGGAGAGGGGAAGAAGAAATTTTCTTTACATAGCTATGGGAAGATACTGTATGTCTCTCTGTTTTTGTGTATGCAATTTTGTCTGGATTTTAGCTCTTCTTTAAAAAAAACCCAAACCTATCAGTATAGTGCTATTTGTCATTAAGACATGTTTTGAGAAATGATGTCTCTGTATGCTTCTGGGAGGACTACCAGTTTGCCTTCTGTAAAATGCTTTTCTGGCATCAGGATCATCCTACCTCTTCATTTGTATTTATTATTTTATGGTAGAGATTACTTTAGCTCCTGTTCTGTGAAATGGGTTTGGATTCAAAATATGAAAGTTCACAAATCCTTATGTGCGCACTCCGCCTTGGTACTCAGACTCTTCCTCTGCCTTTTACTTATGTTTCTAAAAAAATTTATTTAAGTCTCTTCAGTTTGCCCTCTATGGAAAATATTCTTTGTAACTGGCTGCATTTGGAGAAAGATCTAGCCTTGATGGAGCCATGATTTAATTCTTCTTCTTCAACAACAACAACAACAACAACAACAACAACAACAACATAAAGAGAATAATGATGCCACTGATGTCTTTTTGAGGTGTAACCCACTAATGAAGACCTTTGTCCTAGATTGTAGTTATTCTCAAAATATTTTAACATCTATTTTGTAAAACATGCTTTTTTTCGGGAAGCAAATTGGGACTTGTATAAAGTAAGTTGATTCATAGGCAGTGGATTTGAGAACTCCTTCCCTACTCTTTCCTCTAAGAATAGCTTTACAGTAATGTATACTAACTTTGACATTTTTTACAATAAGAGAAATTGTTCCTGGACTCAAGTTGATGAGTAAATACCTGATCACTTATATACCTATGAGGATAGGAAGTTTCCGATAAGCTGCAAGTTTAGACTGGAAAATATTCTCCATTAGGACTCTTTCCATATAAAATAGATCTTGATGAAATTTATCAGATTTAAGTATAATTTCTGAGTGGTCTTCTATTTCTTCCTGAATTCGGGAGAGAATTACACTTTCAAGATCAATAATGGAACTTGAAGTGAAGCTTTCTGAAAGAAAAAAAAAGCAAATGTTATAAAGAGAACATTTGAAGTATTAGAAGAAAATAATGTTCAGTTTGTCATTTTCTGAACTGACTTAGAATTTTAAGGGCAGCATAAACATCTATTAATAATATCTTTAAATGTTACAACAGGCTATTTTATTATATATTTTTCTATTTTCCTAGTGGAGATTGCTCTGTGAATTTCAGTCTCCAGTTCAATCTACCATTTTGATGTATGTGTATATGTGTGTGTTTCTGTGCGTCTATGGGTGTTTTGCATGAACACTTTGAAACCATTTCAATATAGATAAAATTCTAGGCTATAAAATTCTATTCCTTCAGTGTTTAAACTGTTAGTGTAAAAAGAAGTGCATTTTTCCATAAATGCTTATGTACTGGAGAGTAAACTCCATTTTAAAAAATGAATTTTTGTCTAGATTAATATTCATAGAATTACTTGCTAGGATGTATTAGATCCCATATCAGAAAATTGTAAGAAAAATAAAAAAGAATTCATTACACTGTGATAACTCAAGTCAATAGCAATAACACCTCATTATTTTCACAAATATAATCTGGTTAAAAGGGTTAAAACTGCTGCCTGATATATTTTTCTACATACAATCATGATATAAAGATAATATGTAAATCTTGATTTGGCTGGGAGAATATATGAAAACCTAAAGGTAGTGTGTAAAATACCTGCTTCCACAGAACCAAGGGGAATAGCTTTATCACGCTCTTTGACTACAGCTGATTTACCAGCTGATATAGTCTGTACTTCACTAATCGGTTCTGCCGTTGCTTCTTCCAAAGCATTAAAAGAGTCAAATAAATCCCAGGTGGTGGCCATTATCTCTATGGGGAAAAAAAAGACGGGATTAGTTCTGACTTTGTTCTATATGTAAGTACTACATATTTATGTTACAAGGAAATACTGCTGAACAGATATATTTCAGAAAAATAAACTGGCTTTATCCCTTTAACTTGTTTAAGAAGTTAAGATAAATATAGAAAAGAACAGAATTTATTTATTGGCCAAGTGTGTCTGGACACACAAGGAATTTTTCTCCGATGTAAATGCTCAATACTTGCATATAGGTTACAACTGACAAACTGCGGTTACAATCATAAGGCTATATAACTGGTTGTCACAGAATTCTCACATCTTCTTTGTATAATGGCACCTTCTTCCAGAGGATTATAAAGGATGTGTTTAGATAAGAGTATTTCATGTCAGTTTTCTAAACAGACTTCTCCATTTTAATGTGTTAATTATCTTTCAGGGAGGTGTATAACTGCTTCCACTCACCACACAGGAGCAGCATTCTTGCACAAATCTACCCCATAAATTTAAAGTATCTTTCAAAAAAGTAAAAGCATCCTTGACTACTGGTGGCTTGGTCCATGAAATGTTACTGGTAACATTAAATAACTGGTTTGCCATTGCCTTCTGCTGGAATTCCCCCCCCTTCACGGCTAATTTTTTCAAAAACCTTGGCAGTTCCTTCACCCAGATACTAACTAGTGCTGACTCTGCTGACTTGAACCAAGGTCACCTTGGTTCTGCTGCCACCTACTGAGATATTAAAATACATACATAAAAAGAGGAAGTCACTTATCTTTTTAGTTGAGCTGAGTAGAAATTAGGTTCAATTGAATTTGATACTGAGTCACGAAGAAAGACAAATTGAGAATTGACAAAGGAGAATGGTGCTTAGAAACCGGGAAATTGCAAGCTCCATTACTCCCATAGACATGGAAGCCAGTCGTGTGTCTTTGAGTCAGTCACTCTCTCTCAGCAAATTCATCTCGCAGACTTATTTTTGTAGGGAAATTTAGAAGACTATCTCGAATTATTCCAAATAAAAAAATAAGATATAAGTTCTAATCAAAACAAGATCAACAATAATGTCCCACACTAAGCAGAAACTGAAACTAAAAAGGTTTTTTCAGAAGAACAATAAACAAAAGCATACTCCAAATCAATTATGAAGTACTTCCAGGAAAGAGGAACAAAGATTTGGGAATGACCAAAGGAGAAAAACAAGGAAAGTTGTGGAGGAAAAAATAATAATCTCAAAACAGATTCCTAGTTGGTTTCAGAAAATGTTTGGAAGTTGTATATTTTCAGAGGAAAGATTACTTTGCCTTGATAAAAACGGGATACAAATTTTTGTACCTATAATATTCACTATTTATTACTCTGAAAGTGTGAGGCTCTGGGGCTGTAAGGGTGAGAGCTCCCCAGGGAGATCCGGCAAAGCTCCATGCCCGGGTCGCTTCTGCCATTAGGCAGAACAAAACGTCACGACCACCTCCGTTCAAGATTTTTTTAAACTACAGCCTTCGGAAATGGACTGAGCAAGAGCAGAACTTCTGGCAAGTATTTTTTTTTCGAAGCTTAACTCAGCAACTAAAAGTTTTCCTCCAAAGGACAGTGAAAGATACAATGTATCAAAGATGGAATTTGTGAGAAATTAGAAGCAGCAAAGTGAAAGTAATGAGAGCTTTGAACTAACAAAAGCCTTTGTTCAAAGTGAAGTGCTTTTCTGGCTGTTTAAAGCTACTGGATTTTAAGTTTGGATTTATTTTAAATCTTTCTCCCTTCCCTTAAGAAGATAAGAGAT
>JANHFO010007843.1:60251-79970 GCA_032468095.1 Pareas carinatus
AGGAAAACTTTTAGTAACAGAGTTAGGTTTCATGGGGAAAAAAATTACTTGCCAGGAGTTCTGATCTTGCTCTGTCCGATTGCGAAGGCTGTAGTATAAACATTCTTAAACTGGGGTGGTCGAGGCGTTTCGTTCTGCTTCAGCAGAAGTGACCCGGGCGCGGAGCTTGCCGGATCTCCCTGGGGAGCTCTCACCCTTTCAACCCCTGAATTAAATTCAGGGACTTAGGGGAGCTCTACCCCCAATTTGACTGCTCGCCTTTCCCTCTTCTTCCGGGGGAAAGGCTTCCAGTCGCCTAACAGCTGATTTTAAGCTGTCAGAGCGGCTTAGCACAGTCCCGGGGCTGGGAGACTCTAAAAGTCCGTCTTTCAACCTCTGCGGTGCCACCGGAAGTCTCCCTCTTTTCTTTTTGATAGTGCCTCAAATATTGATGTTTATATATATATATATATAGAAACGTCCATAAACCCACCACTCCTAAGGCCCTCAAAGGGAAAATGCATCACGGGGATTTGTACCTGTAGACATATTTCAGTTTCTATTAGGTAGTTCACTTACTTGTCATCAGTCCCACATAGCAGTAACTGTAGCACAGTATGTCTGCCAGGCCAGGCATTTCAGGAATCACGCCAATAGCGGGACACTTGGTACCTGATGTCGCTTCCTGTTTCTTCATCTGAATAAATTCGTGCACTTCATTGGCTACGCTCACCATCTGGGAGACACCAATTAAAACACAGGAGGAAGGACTTACTTCCCCTTAACTCAAGAACTCTCCCTAGCCCTTAACCAATCAAGTACGACTTAGCTACCTTGAGGGTAAGCAAAAGTTGCACAGACGAGGTCAAATGGGTTGTCTGGGGAAACTTGAAGGAGGTAAATTTGTGGAAATAGAGCAGATACAAAAAAGTCCATCCTAATGTCAGACGGTGGGAATACCTATTTTTAAAAAGAGAACACATAATCGTTAAGAAATTATCCACATTATAATATTAAACATATATGTGTGTGTATATGTACATATATATATGTAGGTCTAGGTGTGTTTAGGTTTTTTCCCATATAGGATTCAGAGCATCTTGGCGACGTTTCAGAGCCAAAAGCACCAGCCTGAAGATGGTGAGTGAGACTTCACTGAAACGTCGCCAAGAGACTCTCAATCTTACATGGGAAAAGACCTGAACACACCGCTTTTGGCTTCTTGCTAGTCTGAGCAAAGTGTGATCAGAGTTGCCTTTTATCTGTAAATACTGGTGGGAGGATTTGGTCTGCTGGGCTGGTTGACTGGGTTGTTATTTCTTGATTGGTTGCTGATGTTGGTATAATGGGCTTTTGTGTTGTAATGGAATCACCCCTCTCACCCGTAATCACCAACCTGTACATGGAACACTTTGAAATTAATGCTCAAGGCAAATCCGAACACAAACCTAAACTCTGGCTTAGATATGTGGATAACACTTTCATAATTTGGCCACATGGGAAAGAAAAACTGGAAAACTTCCTCACAAATCTCAACAACCTACACCCCAAAATACAATTCACCATGGAAACAGAAACCAACAACCAACTTCCTTTCCTGGACATCCTGATTTATAAAAACCCAATGGCTCCCTAGAACACACCATCTACCAGAAGAAAACATACACCAGCCGCTACCTAAATGCACAATCTCATCACCACCCTGCACAAATCAACTCCATAGCCAAGACCCTCATCTCCAGAACCAAATGCCTAGCCAACAAAAACCACCTGAGAACAGAACTACACACCCTCACTAACATATTAATTGCCAATGGATTCCAAAAAAACACAATTACCCACCTAATCCTAAGAGGGACACCTCCTAAAAACCAAAATACAGAACAAGACATGGCATCACTCTCCTCCCCTACATCAAAGGCACCACAGACAAAAACAGCAAAATTCTCCACAAACACAATATCAGGACAGCCTTCAGCACTGACCAAAAAATAGCCAACATCCTAAGAAACCTCAAAGACAAGATCCAGCTAGAAAACCAAGGAGTTTATGAAATATCATGCAACAATTGCCCAGTCACATACATCGGACAAACCAACAGGTGAATAAATGCACGCATCGCAGAACACAAGAACGCAGTCAGAAAGGAAGAAAATATCTCCTCCCTCTTTCAACACCTCAAAGCCACAGGACATGAAATTAATTTTGAAGGAATCAAATTAGTCTCCAACACTGATCACTTCAACAAGAGAATAATCAGGGAAGCCATCGAAATAGAGAAACATCCCACCACATGAATAAACGGGACGATACCTCCCGCCTTCCAGACATCTGGAAACTAGCTCCCACCAACAGACGAGTCCCAGCCACGAAAACTAACACCGGACTCAAAACAACACAAGACACCACCACCAATCCCCCTCACCAGACCCAAAACCTGCCCCACCCTATACATGAAAGACAACCACCATCCAGAAACCAGACCATGGCTGCATCACCAGCTGTCACACACTTCAACCCCAAAACCAAACAAACTGACACATGCCAAGAACACCCTTTCATAATCAATTGTTGGGGGCAATATGCTGACTGTGTAAACCACTTAGAGAGTGCTGCAAAGCACTATTAAGCGGTATATAAGTATAAAATAATAATAATAATAACAACAACTGTCTGCTGGGCACCTGTTTAATCTGCTGGACACCTGTTTATCTCCCAGATCTCCCAGATTCACCTGTAGTTGAATTCTTGTTAATTAGGATTTTATTGTCTAAAATGTAGTCTTGCTCCTACAACTTTCATTGGGGTGTATTCATTTTTGCAACACGGTCTTGAATGAATATGTTAGGAAAAATACCTTTTTGTGTGTGCAAATTAACAAATCTTGTTTGCAATCAATGGCTTGCATTTGTGGGAGTGTTTTGTAGTGTAGTGTCCCATAGGAAATGTTGATTCTGCAAGGAAAGGAAAGGTTTTTCTGACAAATCTGTTGGTGTGTACTCATTTATGCCGAGCACTGTCAGACATGATCTCAGAACTAAATTCTATCTTTCAAAGATCCTGAAACACTGGGGAACTACCAGGGCTGATTTACTTCTACACTTCGAAAATGAGAAAAAACGGATCCAGGAAACTACAGCCCAATCTGCCTGTCATCAATACCTTGGAAGATCCTGGAAAAGAGAATCAAACAACAGATCTGCAAAAACCTAGAAACAAGAAAAACTATTACTAGAAGCCAACATGGATTTGTCAAAAACAGATCATGCCAAACAAACCTTATGGTCTTCTTTGACAAAGGGACTAAATTAGCGGTTTAGCAAAATGCTATGGACATAGAATACTTGGACTTCAGTAAGGTATTTGACAAAGTAGATCCCAGCTGATTTCTTGGTAACAATATGGGATAGACAGCATCACCACCAGATGGATTTGTAACTGGCTGACCAAACACACTCCATGGAACTACATCCATATGGAAAGAAGTGTAGATTGGGTACTGCAAGGTTCTGTCTTGGGTCCTATAACTTTTCAACATCTTCATAAACAATTTAGATGAAGGGATAGAAGGGGAACTCATCAAATTTGCAGATGACACCAAAGTAGGAGGGATAACCAGCGCTTGAACACTGGGCCCAAGAAGTTGCAGTTCCGCCATGAGAAAAGTAAGATTCTGCCTTTAGGTAAGAAGAACCATATTCAGCAAAGACGTTTTACAACTATAAAAAAGTGTGTCACTTAGCGATGGCCAGCTAAAGACCCCTTCTGCATTCAGAAAAAAATCAGGCGTATCGTCTCATTAAAAAAAAGTCAAAAATCATATTCATAGGTATACAATAGGCAATACCTGGCCCAACAATAGCAACTATGAGAGGGATCTAGCAGTCCTAGTGGGCACTTAAACATGAGCCAGTAGGGTGCTGCAGCTGCCAAAAATGCCAATGATGTCCTACGCGGCAACAACAGAGGGTTAGCATCAAGGTCATGTGAAGTGTTAGTACCGCTTTATAATATGCCTTGGTAACACTTGGTCCTCAGTTTTGGTCCTCACAATACAAAAAAGATGTTGAGATTCTAGAATGAGTGCAGAGAAGAGCAACAAAGATGACCTGAGGGCTGGAGGTTAAAGCATATGATGAACGGTTGTAGGAAGTGGGTTTGTCTAGTCTAATGAAGAGAAGGACTACGGGTGACATAACAGCAGCCTTCCAGGACTTGAGGGACTGTCACATAGAAGAGGGGCCCCTATTCCTCAAAAGACCTGAGGGTAGGGCAAGACATAATGGATAAAAACCTAACAATGAGAGATCCAAACTAGAACTAAGGAGAAATTTCCTGTCAGTGAGAACAACCAGTGGAACAACTTGCCTCCAGAAGTTGTGAGGCTCTATCACTGGAGGTTTTTAAGAAATTTAAGAGATTGGACAGGCATTTGTCCGTAATAGTACAGGGCAGTGATGGTTAAGCTTTTAGACACTGAGTGCTCGGTGAGTCATGACTAATGGTACCAGGATGGTGCAGTGGTTAAAAGTGGCCCTGCAGGCTATTTCTGCTGACTGCCATCTGCCATTAGGCATCAAAAGTTCAGCAGTTCGATTCTCACTGGTTCAAGAAGAACTCAGCCTTCCATCCTTCCGAGGTCGGTAAAATGAGAACCCAGATTGTTGGGGGCCATAGGCTGACTGTGTAAACCACTTAGAGAGTGCTGTAAAGCACTGTTAAGCGGTATATAAATAATAAATAAATAAATAAATAATGCATTTTGTCATACCTTGAAGATTGTTCCAAGATTGTTTTGACAATCTTCAATATTTTTAATCTTGTAGAGGAAGAACCACTAAATTATTCCCACTATGCTTCAGTGGGAATATAGAAAATATTCATTCACACAGTCTGGCTAGAGAAGCCAACACTCAAATGAAATATACTTATGAATACAGTGGTACCTTGGTACGCTTGCTTTGAAATTCATCAAATTTGATAGTCAATGCATCTTGACATGAAAACTTTGTCATAGTACTCATCATTTGTTTGGTACTCAATGCACAAACTAGACCTTCTGCTGCCTTGTGACTCACTACATTATTCCTTATGGGAAAAATGTGTTCAGTACTCATCATTTTGGGTACTCATCGAACCTCCCAGTACCAATTAACAATTACCACTGTATATCAAAGACTTGACATTCGATGGAAGGGTCTGAATTCCTTAGACTGTGAATTTCCTAAAACCTTCAAGTCAATCATGAGGAAGACATTTTTTTTTGTAAATAATTTTTTTTCATTAACACACCAACACTTCCATGACAATCCAAAAGAGCTCTTACAAGGGAATTGAGAAAGCTAATTTTCCAAATTTTACAATCAATATAGATCACCTTAACAATTTATGTAAATCTCATTCATGTCTTTCATTTACATTTTACGAATTTTTCTATATCATACTTTTCAAAAATTATTGCCATACTCATCAATTATGAATCTAAAATTTTCTAGATCATGCTTTCTTTTTACCAACCCATTTCGTTCTCTTTCTCCACATCCGACCTTTCCTTCTTATCCTCCCTTATTCCAAAACCTTCCCTCTCTCTTCTCTCCCCCCCTTCTTCCACCTTTCTCATCCCTTTTCTCTTTCTTCTTCTTCCTTTCTTTCAACTTCCTCCTACCTTCTTCCTACTTCCTTACCCTTCTTCTTTCTTCCTTTCTTCTTCTCTTCTGATACTTTCCTTCATTACTTAGCAACCAGTCTTCTGTCTTTATTCTTTCTTCTATGAGGAAGACATCTTGAAGACTCCTCCCTAACTTGGAAAGGTGTGATTTGGGGTCCAGATGTTGTGTCCCAAATATCTACAGGGCATCAGGTTTTACCAGCTGAATCTAAGAATCTTATCCAATGCATTCATGAACCCATTAGAAAAAAATTAGTGGCCATCACATGCAGCTTATAGCAGTCATAGCTAGCCTTTCATCATGAGGATTGTTTGTATAAATTATGTGAGTTTTGACAGCATGCTCTTTGGAGATGGACAAAAGCTGAGGGGCATGCCAGGTGGATCTTGGTGGATTGTCTTGTCTCAGACTTTTAAATTGCCTGCATACAATCTTCTGTTAGGCAAATGTGTTGCTAATGCTGGCAGCTGACACAGGAAGTGTGGCAAACTGCCAATACAAATAGAGGACAAATAAATTAAAGATACTGAATTTGAGGCCAAGCAACTCTTTCAATTTGACTTTCTCACTCTCAGAAGACATCATGGAACTTTTCTCCAGGCCTTGGGATGCTGGTGTCCCTTGAGCAGCAGTGTAGGAAGATACTCTTAGAAAGAGGAAGGACTACAAGGTAGAGCCAAAACAAAATTAAACATGACCGAATTAAGCCCTATTCCTAACCCATATACTTGAAACTTTCCCATTCCATCATGTTGATGGAACAATTCATTGTCAGGGTTTAGGGAAACTCTGGGTGCCACAGGCAATACTTTTAGGAACTATGTGAAGACCTGAGACCCCAGGATATAGCAAGTTCAAGCTTGCTTTTTCAGTTCTCAGTTAATAACAGCAATTGGAACTGGGAATTCTGTTACTAAGTTACATGATCATAAAGTGTGTTATCTACATGACTTGCAATGGCAGTTCCAGTTGTGGTCATTAGGCAAATTCTACACAGTTATTTGGTACAATGTCACATGATCACCATTTGAAATTTCCAGTCAGCTTCCTCGCTGACTTTGCTTGTGGGAAATGCCTGGGAAGGTTACAAATGATGATCCACTTGATGATGGGATACTGTGACCTCTATCATTGCAAGCTGGTTGCCAAGTGCCCAAATCATGATAATATGATCATGGGAATAGTGATAAGCGCCCTTGTTCAGGGCCATCATAACTGAGAATGGTTCTTGAGCAGTGAAGACTATTGATAGATGCCTGTTAACTGTTTCTAAGTAGATGCTTTCCGTTTATTTAAGTAGGACAGATTTGTTTGACAGGTATACTGACATTATTTCTCAATTATCAAAATATTCTGTTCTGGATAGAAATATTGAATAGGGATGTTTAATGTTTCTATATTTCCTGAATATTTGTAGTTTTTTGCACTCCAAATTTTGTTTTAATATTTTTCCCCTACCTTTATTTTTTGGTTTCTGGTTCATTACTCTTTCTAACTCTTCTTTTAAATTTTTTATTGTGTTCTTTGATTTCTTTAATAGAAAGAAAATAGGATTAAAAGTTTACTTTTCTCTCTCTAATTTTTGTAGAAGTGAAATATCTCAGAGTTAAAATACTATTGTAGGAAGCTTTTATTATATTGTATATGTGCCCCATAATTCAGGAGCTTTTATGGCCAGTATATGCTAAAAATTTTACTTTTATCCATACTCAGTTCATGAATGCTATATAGCTAACTATCTTTAACCCCTAGAGAATTCTATGTACATAGTGTAGCAAAAGAATTACTGCGATTGCTCATACTGCTACTTCCAAGTCTTCAGCCCCGCCTTTCGTTTTATGTTATTCTCCAATTTCTTCAGAAAGTGTTTACTAAATCTTCTTTCCTCCCTTCCTCATGATTATTTTTTCCTATAGCACTGTTTTTGTTTTTATTTCTTGAAGTTAGGTTAAAGTGGTTTATCTTTCTAACCTTTGTGTTGGCTATTAAGTCTTCTTTAAAAAAAGCAAACCCTTAGGAGAAAGAAAAAATTGGTCAAAATCAACATGGCTTAGGGTTGGAGTTGATGGCAGCTCAGGTTTGATACTTGAACACCACGTAAGGAGGTGAGCTCCTGTAACTTGCCCCAGCTCCTGTCAACCTAGCAGTTTGAAAGCATGCAAATGCTAGTAGATAAATAGGTATCACTTTGGTGGGAAGGTAACAGTGCTCTGTGATGTCATGCTGGCCACATAAACATGGAAATGTCTTCAGACAGTGCTGGCTCACTGGCCAAGTCTAGCCAGAAACCAAAAGCACCAGCCTGAAGATGGCAAGTGAGACCTTGCTGAAACATCGCCAAGATATTCTCAATCGAAAAAAGAAAGATGTGGATATATATCGGCCCCACAATTTAAATTATAGTCCTACTGCTGTGCTAGTTCTTATTTTTTATTTAGCTTTGAGAACCAGAGACATCTGTTTCATGTTGGTTCTGTCTGGATCTGCCCTTCATTGGTGTTTACCTCACCAGCATCAGCCCTTAGAGAAAAGTGTTAGTTGTGACTGAGGAAGCTACTATCCACTAAGGGTAGTGTTTCCTTCTCATTGCAGCCCACACAGTGAGGATAAAATTGTGACTGGACACCCATTGTTGTACACCAGAGTACTGAATTACAGACTTAAATTAGTTCAAAATTATTTTAAAGTGAAAGTTGCAAATGCTTTTTTTAAAAGAGTGTGTGCCTTAATTGCCCAGGGAGAAAGAAATATTTAAAAAAGAAAGTGCTGTGTTCAGAGTAAAAATTATTATTATTTCTGTAAAATTCATCTCCTTTATTTCTAGATGTTGATTTGCTCATCTCTTTATGACCTCCCACTGTATCCTGCACCACCAAACGCTAACTCAACAAGAGTGGGCTAAATGATGGATAGTAGGGATGAATGTTGGATCATTTAGATCAGGGGTGTCAGACTCACTGTCATTGCAGTCAGTGCCACTGCTGCTGCAGCCATTGAGGTCCTCCCTCCCCCACCATGATCTCCCCAGAAACTCCTGCTAACCCCCCATGCCCCCTGCGATCTCCGAGGACTCCCCCATGAACCCCCCAGACCTCACTGCGGACCTCCACCACGGCCCCCGCCAATACCCTCATGGCCTCCAATGGCCCCATGTGACTGAAGACCCCCTACATGTGCCATCGCTCCCACTTTCAGGGAGCGCCCCGCTCACCGCCATGTCTGTCCCACAGGCCGGATACAGACAATCTGCGGGCCGCCTGTCTGACATATGTGATTTAGATCATGAGCAGAAGGGAGTCATGATCATCATTTCTTTCCTGCACTGAAATATGTGAATGGTTTTGCCCTTCTGGAAGGTGTAACTTCTACATGAGATCCGGTCAAATACATAATCATACATTTTAAAAGAGTCTATCTTACTGGAGCTGCACCATATGATTCCAAAATTCATGCAGTTGAGTTATAATTTGCAATTTGGTCACAGCCATACATCTGAGAATAGTTCGAGCCTCTTTTGGCAACTATGAGTATTTTCTTGAGAAGTTGAAGCCTAGCTTGTAATTACGGAAGCACTATCCTCAAGCATACTTTTGGAAAATGCAATTATAAGGGACAATTGCTACACTTTTTCTGGTCTTGTACAACACTAGATTGAAGTTAGGTTCACGCAAGGGAAGAGAGCTTCAAAGGTTGCACTTACTCATAAATCATATTTTTTTTATCAAGCTTTTATTGCACAGATGCATTTCCTTTATTATGTTGCTACTTTCATTATTCCCCGTTCTTAAAATTGGCAAGAGAAGAACAATCCTAGCAAATTTAACTAATGCATGAAACATACATCCAATTCTTGACTGCGGCTGTGTATTCTATGCCAGATAATGCATGTTAACAGAAGACATTATTGTTACAATAGAGGGTGCGCTTCTAAAGCAAGGTGAAGCACATGTATTTGAAAGACGTTTCCCTTTTTTCTGAACTTAAACTTGGACCTCACACCACAAGCTATGTAAATAAATCTTGGCTACAATGAAAACAGACAGCTTGGAGGCTGCCACTATGTTACTTTGCCTTGCGGATTACAGAAAAAACTCAGCAGGGCAAGCAGCCTTTTGCAAAAGCATATTTAGAAGAAATAAAATTAAATGACAGTCTGGCATGAACTCTTCCTTTGCTTATGGCTGCCTGATATTTTTATAGGTGAACTCTTGGAACCTGCATAGCTATGGTGTTGTTAGACAAGGCACTTTGCAGTGGAATACTTCTGATGTGCATTTGGCCCGTTCTACCAAATTAGCATGATTTGGGGTTAACATGAAGGTAGATGAGTGTGCTAATCGGAAGATAAAGTTGAGTGGTTAGGAAACAATTTTATGAAAATAAAATGCAAGATGCAACTAAACCAGAACTGGGCATTTTGTGGTTCCTGGGCCACATCAGACCCTTTGTCTGACCCTATCCATCCCCTGTGAGATCAAATGAAAATTATAAATCAGATGTAAATAAGTGTATGCCTTTCACACAATACAACCACATTGCTTTTATTTTGAATGCAACTTCTTTTAAAATTTACATATATGTGTGTGCATGCAGGCCTATGCACATTCACAGCTCTATTGGTTAGGGTCTTCACAACAGTCCCAAGGTCTCATATTGTCCCTTGGGAAAATTAATGGCTTACCCCTGGACTATTAAGTATGCATTTCATACTGGCAGACAAGGGATTCAAGGTGCAGTGGTTGAATTTTGTAAGATAAGAGTGCAGTCTAATCACTGATAAGTCATAATGCTATAGCTCAGTGGTTCTCAGACTGTGGTCCACGGACCCTGGGGTCTGTGATGTCATCATAGGGGATCTGTGAAGCCTTGAAGAAATGTTATGATTTAAATCTTGAGTTAAGTCTTGGGAGTTTGTGGCCACGGTGTGTGGCCACAAAACCTGGTTCATGGTGAAGAAAATGTAGAGAACCACTGCCATAGCTTACATGACATGATGAATGTACTTTATGATTTAGGAATGTATCTTACGATTGTAACAACTGTTAGTCAATTATAGCCTTATGATTGCAATCACAGTTTGTCAATTATAGCCTATATGTAAGTATAGAGCATGTCCACCAGAGACAAAATCCTTGGGTGTCCAGACAAACTTATAAATTCCAATTTCAATTCCAATTCCAATTTTAATTCTAATTCTAACTGCTCTCAACCTGTTCTACTTTATAGTTATTTAAAACATTCCACTAACCTTTTAGTCATATTTATTTTATTTATTTAGTCAAGCATGTATGAGAAAACAAGTATAAGTATAAACATACAATATAAAAATATAGGTATAAACAGGTATAAATATATGCATAGCAAATGAGTATGAATAAATGGAAACAGTAGGACAAGGACGGTAGGCACGCTGGTATGCTTATGCACACACCCTTACAGACCTCTTAAGAATGGTGCGAGGTCCACAGTAAACTGTTTAAGGTTAAAGTTTTGGGGGTTTGAGTGTCAAATTCCTTTCCCTCCCTTTCCAGTTTAGAACTGTTCAGCAAGAAATTGCCATGCTCGGGGGGAGTTGGGGGAATGGGCTACTCAAACTAATAAGACAGTTGAATGCTTAGGTATGTTTTGGTCAAAAGTTGTCAAAAGGCGTTTCCTGAAGAAGTCATAGGCCGAACTACGCAGGACATCCCAAGATGCTTAGTTTTTGCATTGCACACCTCAGTGTGGGTTCTGTTCTTCAGTAGTTCCAAAGAATCTAAATAAACAACTTTAATCTATGGAGTGGACAGTTGTGAATTCAAAGGAAAATGCAGATAATATGACAGCATGCAAAAATGCCTAAAAAACAAGTAAATACTTCTACTTTTCCTCAATTCTCCATGCACGCATGGTAGACATTGTGAAGAGACAGTGATTTGCTTGCTTTCATCCGTCCCATCTTTGATTCTTCTTGGCTGGGTTCCAGGGAGCTGACAGGATTACGACAGGAGACTGGTCTTTGATCGATGACATTTCTCTTGGATTTCATCTCAGCAAAGATAAGTACAAAGGGGGTAATTTATGGCCTGCTTGCTGAGAGAATCGGGTCCTTAAAGCAATTATGATTGCCCCCCCCCCCAACACCCTTGCAGAGAACTTTGCTTTCTGCTATTCATAGAAAGAGACGATGGTCAGATTGTGAAGATACACATCCTACTTCTGCTGGCATAAGAACTGTTTTTCTTCCCAGATGGCGTGTTCTACCCCTCCTGATAATTTTCTTTTTCCTGAGAGGAACCCCAGGGGGTTCAACCTATCCACTCTGCTGAAAGCAAGTGGACACAGCCTCATGGTAAATCAGCAAGCCAAAACACAAGCCCATGATCAACTGACCCTCCCTTCTCAGGCACCTCAAGAAAGGGATGGGAGGCCTGCCACATTCCCAAGTTTGGGTTCCAAAGATTCAAGACTTTGGTGGGAGAAACATTTTGAGCCCCAATAATCAGAAACCTCTACACATAGCCTAGAAACTGTTGCTGATTCTGTCACTCTGAACAGACAGCAACTGCATAAACAGGACCCACAACCCCTACAAGGGCCTCAGCCCAAAACCCTCAGAGGCACCAACGGGTGTAAGAGGTGTTGACCCATGACCATCAGCAGGGAATTGCTGCACCTGCCCTCCCACCAACCAGGGGTGAGACTCCAGACTCTGCTTCACCCACAACGGATATCAACGACCTATTTTACAGCATCTCCACTCCAAACCTCTCCCCAGGACAGGGCGCCACCCGGGGTCGGATCCTCAATTTCTTTTCCAGTCTGGAATGGTTTGGGCATGGGAGATGAGAGGCATTCCTGCATGAGGTGCAGCTCCAATGTTTAGGGCCCACGCTCTACCGGTTTTCCAGATTGAGTTTGATGGTGAGTTGGAATAACTCAGATACTTCCTGCATGGAGCAAAGAGGCATCTGAATCAGTATAGAGCCTGGTTCCCTAATGAGTAAGCGCAGATCACTGCAATTTTGGCTGCCTGAAAGGGGATGTCAGAGACTGGTTCGTTGGTCTGTGTGACCGGGCTGCTCCTGAATTACAATTCATGGTTGACTTCATGCAGTCCCTATGGGATAGGTTTGAGGACTCCATGGCAGCAATGAGGTCAGATATTGATCTCCATTCTCTAAAGCTAGGAAAGAGGTTGGTCAAGGAGTACATTCAAAACATCCCATGCCAAGGACTGATCAGAGTGTATGTTAATGGATCAATTTCAAGTTGGCTTGAACCGTGATATTATGAGCTGTTGTTTTATGATAGGGGTTCCGCAGACTTTGCAGGATTGGTTCTCAACTGTATCACAAACCGAGCTACAGCTGATAAGTTATGGGGGGCCCAGACTGGGATTCTAACCATTTCCCCTGGGGGCTACCTGAGGATTGTTTACCTCCCACTGATTGTCATTGAGGTCGAGGTTTCCGTACTACAGATCGTAGTAGAGGGGTCCGTGACAAATTCCTTTGTTTCTGGTGTGGAGACCCAGGCCATTTTGTGATGCATTGTCCCAGGCTGAGAGGTCACCCATCTGCTCCTCGGTGTGCCCCGCCCAAGAGGGCGCAACCACCAATCCAACAACCGTCAGAGAAAAGCAAATCTGCTCAGCATTCTGCAGAAATAATGTCTTCCTCAGAGGGCAGACCATGGTGAAATATTGCTCAGCTGGGAGTTGTCCTCTACGAAAGCTATGGCGATAGCGGCGACAACCCAATGGTGAATGGATCTATGCTTCCAATTTATGTTTCTGTTGACATTATGATCCCATCTTTGGTAGGAAGTGTAATGCATGAGCCCTATTGGATCCCTTTGTTGAATTAGCTTTGACACCGCTCGAACCCTAGTGCTCCACTTCTGACCCCTTAAGGTACCCATGACTTTTGAACAAGTAGATGGGACTATTACTGGGGGGCGACCAGCTACACTGTTAATGGAACCACTGATTATGTTGTATGGACCCCACAAAGAGAATTTTATGTTTCATTCTAGTTCCTGAGCTATTGGGGTTATTGTGATTTAAGAAGTGGTACTCCCTTGTGGTTTGGTCCAAAGATACCTGGTACCCTGTGACCCCTACAGACTATGACAAACATGAGCACAGGATGTCTAGGGAAGCAGTCAAGATCACCATGATCTCTAACCCATGCACAGATTCTGGTTGTTCTAGAAATTGACAGAGGGAGGTTGCTTTACCGGTTAATACATAATCAACCAGACAAGGAAAGATTCCAAAAGTCTACTCTGATTTGTTGGGGGTTATCAATGAAAAGGATTCTGACAATCTCCCTTCTCACCAACCAACAGACTGTGCCATTGAAGTTGTCCCTGGGGCACAATACCCCAAACTCAAAATGTATTCTATGTCACCCAGGAAAATGGAGGAGATGTGAGACTTTGTGAACACTAACTTAGCTTATGGTTTTATTTAACCTTCAAAATTAAAAATGGCTGCTCCAGTGATCTTTGTTGATAAAAAGGATGGCGGAAAAAGGCATATGTGTGTCGACTATAAAAATCTCAATGCCATCTCTGTGGAGAATATGTATCCTTTGTCTCTTCTGAAAGATATGTTGGGGTATTTGGTGAAAGGCAAAATATTTACCAAATTGAATTTAAGGGAGGCATACTACACAGTCCGAGTGAAACAGGGCGATGAATGGTAGACTGCATTCAATTGTCCCCTAGGGTGTTTTCAATTTAAGGTGATGCCCTTTGGCCTAAAGGGTGTGCTGGCAGTGTTCATGCAATTGATCAACGAAGTGCTACCTGAGCACCTCTACAAAGGTGCTTTAGTCTACCTAGATGACATTCTCATTTACTCTGAGACTCTTGATGAACACGTCCATTTGATAAAGATCGTATTAACTAAATTGCTGAAGGCACAATTATACTGCAAAATTTCTAAATGTGAATTTCATAAATCAAAGATTGATTACTGGGTTACTTGGGGCATGGTATTGAAATGGATTCTGGTAAGGTTTGGACCATCCTGGAGTGGGCTGCGTCTACGACTACAAAGCAATTGTAAAGCTTTCTGGGGTTTGCTAACTTCTATAGACAATTCATACCCACCTTTGCACAAATAGTGCTCCAGATCACAAATCTCCTGAAAACAGGGAAAGGGGTCAATCCAAAATCGAGTCAAACCTTAGCCTGAACTCTAGAATACCAGGCCACATTTAAATAATTAAAACAATTTTTTATGGCTGAATTGGTCTTGAAACATTCCAATACAGAACTACCCTTTGTGGTACAGGCTAATGCCAATGATGGTGTGGTGGGGGCAGTCCTCTTGCAAAATAATAGGGAGGGAGCCCTGCAGCACTGTGCGTATACGTCCAAAAAGTTGTCAGATACTGAAAGAAGGTGGCCGATATGGGAGAAGGAGGCCTTCACCTCAGGTGGGCTCTCTTCACTTGGCGACATTTCCCATCAAAATCCCTTTTGAGGTGTGGACGGATCATAAAAACCTTGAAGCGTTAAAAACAAAGAGATGTCTGTCATCCAAATAGGTCCGGTGGGTCCTTAATTTTAAAAGATTTGACTTCACTCTGAAATATATCTCAGGAGGAAGAGTGCCAGAGAGGAAGTGGTGGGTTCTGTTACCCCGTTCAGAGAATTCGTTGCACCACTTCACACACTTCCATGTAGGGAGAAGAAAAAACTTTTGGACTTTGGTGAAATCAAAAAAGATTTCAAAACCGCTATGGCTGCTGATGTGTGGTACCAGGCTCATCAAAGCAACTTCATGATTCGAGATGATCTCGCTTGGAAAGGGAGCAAGATCTACGTCCCTGAGAGGCAAAGGACTTTTGTACTGCAAAGGGCCCACGATGGCAAACAAGTTGGATATTTTGGATTTGTTAAAGACACTTCATTTGATTAAGAGGCAATTCTGGTGGCCTGGCATGAAAATAGATATCAAGGAGTATACATATTCATGCACCATTTGCGTGATCATGAAGAGGTTGCCTGAGAAAACCCCAGGATTATTATAACCAGTAGCCATTACCTCCAAACCATGGGAGGAGAGCACTGTGGAATTTATAGTTGATTTACCCAACAGTGCGGGAAACACAGTAATATGGACTGTAGTGGATGTGTTTTCTAAACAGGTTCATTTTATAGCTTGCCCCAAATTCCCCTCAGCAAAGACTCTGGCAAAACTATTTGTCCAACATATTTATCGGCTGCATGGAATGCCCCAAAAGATAATTTCGGATAGGGGAACCCAATTCAACGCTAGATTTTGGAGATAATTCTTATGCACCATAGGCATGGCGCAGGGTCTCAGTTCCACATTCCATCCAACTACTAACAGGCTCAGGGAATGCGCCAACTCCATAGTGTCCCAATACCTAAGGTGCTATATTAACTTCCAACAAACCAATTGGGCAGATCTTTTACTTTTTGCAGAGGTAGCATATAAAAATACTGTACAGTATGGGGCATGCACCGTTCAAATTGCATCAGGGACTGATTTTGGGCCCATGCCTGAAATACCACAAGATCCTCCAACCTCTATGTCATTGGACACTTGGATGGCCAAAATAAAAACAGCATGGACAGACATAACACTGGCCTTGGAAAAAGCAAATAAAAGGCACAAGAAACTGACAGACAAGAGAAGGGCTCTGCAGCCAAATGCTAGGGTGGGAGACCTAGTGTACCTATTCATGAAATATTTGAACATTAATGTGCCTAGCAGAAAATTGGGCTCCAAATATATAGGACCATTCCCGATTGTAAAGGTGATCAACCCAGTTACATTACAGCTACAGTTGTCCCTTTCATTTAAGAAAGTCCATCCCATTTTCCATTGTAGTCTTCTGAAACTGTATCGCACTTCCAACCTGAGACCAGTGGCACCACCGCCTCCGCTCTCTGACCTGGTGAGAGGGAGGAGACACTATGAAATAGATGATATTTTAGACTCCTCTAATTCAAGGGGTAAGTTGCAGTACCCAGTGAGTTGGAAAGGCTATCCCATATTCTATTCTCAATGGGTGATAGCCAGTGATGTCAATGTTTTCAGGTTGATAAGATAATTTCACCGATGATATCCCAACAAACCAAGAGGCTGAGTTGTTTCCAGTATGCATGTACAGTACATTAATGTGTTTTCTCCTTCCTCTTACTTGTCCATGTGTACTAGGTACTGCCTTTCTGCAGGGAGTCAGAATGTCAAATTCCTTTCCCTCCCTTTGCAGTTTAGAACTGTTCAGCAGGAATTTGCCATGCTTGGGGGGAGTTTGGCGGAAACTAATAAGACAGTTGAATGCTTAGGTACGCTTTTGTCAAAAGTTGTCAAAAGGCATTTCCTGAAGAAGTCATTGACTGAACTGCGCAGGACATCCTAAGATGCTTAGTTTTTGCATTGCGCACCTCAGCGTGGGTTCTGTTTTTGGTAGTTCCAAAGAATCTAAATAAATAACTTTAATCTATGGAGTGGATAGTTGTGAATTCAAAGGAAAATGCAGAGAATATGACAGCGAGGATGTAACAACAGCATCAGGTAGTGAGTTTCAGGCATTGACTGTTCTGCTGCTAAAGTCGCATTTTCTGCAATCGAGTTTGAAGCAGTTTACAGTAGTCCTCGATTTATGACAATTGTGTAGTGCCCGTTCAAAGTTAGGATGAATTCCCCAAAGGTACATACAACTTGCTTTCAATGTTCCATCATCGGCCTCCACATTGTAGTCACCGGACTGCATTTTGGAAGCTTGGCAATTGGTCCATATATATGGCATTTTGCAGGGCTCTGCAGTCACATGACTATAATTTACTTTTTTTTTTGCTAGAAACCACATTTACCTCCATTTTCTGGCAAAAACTGCTCCATAGCAAACAAAGGAATGGCTTAACAACTGTAGCGTTTGGTTTACAATCACTGCATTTGCTTAATAATCACTTTTCATTTATAAAGGTTATAAAATCAGGTCTGATCACATGGTGACCCACTTTATGAATCTTATGACATGATCATAATTGCTGGCCTCAATTACAGATGTAACTGAAGGATTACCAACAGTATATTATAAAGAATGAAATCTGTAATTCCAGAGGTTCCAGATCTCTGCCAATTGAACAAGAAATCAGACTAGTATGTTGTACCTTCCTATGGGTCTTGAGAGGGAGAGGAAACCAGGTGATGTAATGGATGAGTGTGGATCTTGAATCAGGACATCACAGTTTTAGTACTTTTGTGCTTTTTTATTCATTTGCTTATAGAAGGATATTTTACATATTTGGTTGTGAAGATTTCAATATGGCAGCCAATATAAAAAAATGGAACAAAAGCTATAAAACATATTGTAACTAGAAGAACGATCTTCAAAAAAATATCTGATCTGAGTTTATCAAACAGCTTGGAAAACAAACGAAAATAATTAAAAAGTCCTGAATTGTCTAAAGAGCTGCATCAGTGAACATTTCCCCCACTCATTTCTAAGTTAAAGACAGATGAGGTAATGTACATGGTATGTTAAAAATGAACTATGCAAATATTTATTGATGAATTAGATCTCTAAATAGCTCTTCAAAGGTTTTAGTGTAGTTCAAAGACATTTAAGAAAATAGTAAAAAAAAATCCAAATTATAAACAAGAAACTATTTAAAATATTGTTAATGCCCAACAGATTAAAATCAGCAGTAGACATTGCTCTGAATAGCTTCAGCAAAGAAATTAAAAATGTGTTTTATAAGCAATTATTGAAGCTGTGTGCATCTACCATGTCTGTTGGATCTTCAACCACTAGGAGTTCTATGGTGAAGGGGCTATAACTGAGAAGTTTTCATACTTCTCCATTAAAAATGTAATACTGGACACTATAACTTATCAGCATTCTTAAATACTTAATTCTCAAGTTAATAAAGACTTCTTAGAAGTCAATAAAACTTGCTTGACCAAGAAGCAACATGATAATTCATCTAGGCATGACATTACTTTTATTGATTTTGCTTCTCCAGCAATACATGACATGTTTCATACATTGTGCTAATCCAAGGCTTTTAAACCATGGTTTACCAAATGAACCATAATCGCCTGCTTCACACATAACACTAAGAATAATCTTCACACATAATGGTAAGGCAAAAGCTAACTTCTGAATAATATTAGCAAAATGTATTAACTCAGCCAAACAGTATCTCTGATTTGTTCTATACAGGTCCAAAGGTTGTTAAAGGTATAGAAATCTTGCCAGTGGGGGCAGGGGGAGTGAAAAAGACCTATTTCAGGGAATTTTAAAAAAACAATCAACAAAAGAATTCACATTTTATCTGGAAATGAATGCCATTGTAATGGATTTTTTTTCTAGGAAAAGTTTTAGATTTTGAAATAACAAAATTGAGATCATCACATCTATCCTAGCGCTATTTATTGTAAGACCACGAATCAAGTTCTTGCAGAGACCAGAGCATAGAGCTAAAAGAGAGCATGATAGAAGCGCAAGAAACAATCTTGCCTGCTTTTTGCTTGACTGATTTAGGCATTTG
Organism: Pareas carinatus; assembly: GCA_032468095.1. Classification (NCBI taxonomy): domain Eukaryota; kingdom Metazoa; phylum Chordata; class Lepidosauria; order Squamata; family Pareidae; genus Pareas; species Pareas carinatus. The sequence goes on from JANHFO010007843.1 coordinate 79,424, forward strand.
TATAAATGCATGGAGGGAAAGAGGAGATGTATTTTTCTGTTTTTAAAATCTCTGACCATTGCTTTAAGAATTCCTGTAAGAAAATGAATAAATTAGCCAATAAACCTAGGTCAGCTTCTATTGCCATTCTCCTAAATCCAACCTTTGACTAGTTGACTTTAGATGCCATGGACAAAGCTAACAAGGCAAATTCAAGCCAAAAAAAATGTATTGTTCTTTATAGAAAGGAGATTTTACACATATTACATTAGGCTGCAGTGCATTAAGTTCTCCTTACATGAGGCCCTCTACACTGAACACAGTGGTACATATTTGAGAAAAGAAGCCCAGAATCATATCCTGCTTTAAGAGGCAATCCTATCCCCACTTTTTTGGAACAAAAGCATGCAAGGATACCTCTTAACAAACCTGGTTTGATGTAAGTGCAGTGTAACCGCCCCGCGGCCCTGTTTGGGGTGGCCCGCTCTCATCTCCATTTGGGTGGACGGGACGACCCCTCGCAGGGTTCAGCGGAGGAGTTTAGAGGTTATTTCCAGGAGAAGATCGC
>JANHFO010007844.1:3519-17855 GCA_032468095.1 Pareas carinatus
GCCTTTTATATTAATAAAATGGAAGTTCTCTGATCATTATTTTACAAATGTATGTACCTTTTAAAAAAAATCATATTAGTGGTCCACAGGATTTAACATTTTGAATTTAGTGGTCCCTGAGATCCAAAAGGTTGGCAACCTCTGCTTTAACAAGCTCCCACCCATTACTTCTTGTTCTGCCTTCTGATGCTTGTGCAGGCAATTGCCAGGAGTAAAAAAAAGAAAAGTCAGACACATAAAAATATACTACTAAAGTCAGCATTGGCACAACTAAGGGGGATGTATTTCATGTGAAATCCTTAGAGAATCAATGAACAGTTTGGTGTGATCTTCCATTAATGCTGCAGACCTGTGGGCACAGAAAATTCATGTAACTATAAAATGGGAATGTTTAAGGAACTAGGTCCATATTATCTTCCATTGCAAAGTCATTTAATTGATACCTTTTACATTCATGTTCCTAGCCAGCTTTCTAGGCTTTCACAGATAGATCAAAATGTAGTTCAATGGGCAGATTCACAATTTCCTGGGAAAATGCATTTCAAATTTATTTATTTATCAAATTTATATGCTGCTCATTCCGTGGCATGAGGCGACATTGAGCAACTTATGACATAATAAAACATAGACAGCAAGAAGTTTTACAAGCTGGCAAAGAAAGAAGGATGGTCTTGGATGGTCATTTTTAGCTTATTAGCTTTCCTCAGTGAAGCATACCCTTGATGGAATTAAAACCTGGGCTGGATGACATATTAGACTAATGTATTAGCCACTGAGCCACAGGTTCTTCCTGTCTTTGTTTGTTTGTACCAGGTGATCTTATCAGGCTTTTTTAATGAGGCACCTAGATTTTTTTCTGAATACAAAACGGAGCAAACTGTTCTGTTTTGCCTTTCGCCCCCAGACTAGGGACTTTAGCAGGCCTGTCATTAATAAGCTTGAAATGGCCATTTGAGACTCCCTTTCTTTCTTTGTTAGCTTGTAAAACTTCTTGCTGTCTATAAAAAAGGTGTGTCACCTAGCGACAGACATGTTAAAACAGCTAGTCTGGGGTTCAAAGGCAAAATGGAGCAGTTTGCTCCCTTCTGTCCTCAGAAAAAAACCTGGTGCCTTATAAAAAAAGCCTGATAATAAAACATATGGAAATAAAAAACAGTTATAAAATATAAAAACAGATTAAAATGACAGGAAATAGCATTACGCTCATGTCAGAAGCACCGAAGTGCCTCCTGGTTGAAAGGATTAGCTAGTGACATCATGTTTGGCCAAGGAGCACCCAGTTGAGGCTACTTTCATGTCCCCAACAGGAGCTGGAGCAAAAGGTGGAAATTCACCCCATCCCACGTCACCACCTGGATCTCAAATGTTGGCTTGCTAACCTCTAATCCAGCATCCTAACAGTGCATGTCACCATGTTGCTCTACAGGAGATTAAAACAAACTAAAAAGCACAGGTTTTATATATTCAAGAGCTATTTTTATATATACTTAAATGTAATTATTATGTGAATTTCCACGGAGCACATCGTAATGCAAGAAGGAAGATAATAGAGAAAAAGCATGAACCACTGCATGCAGAATCAACATGAACTAGAAACAGACTGTTCAGATATATTTATTTCAGGGGTACGACGTGATATGAGATTCACAGCTGTTCATGGGCCCTAGCAAGTTGGCCCAAATGGGAAAGATTTTATTGGTACAGATAACGAGCTTCAGTTGCCAACATCTTCCCAGATGCCATCACAGAGAAATGGCCGTATTCGTGTGATATCTCAGCAGCAACATCTGCAGCTGCAACAGATGACTGTGTTACTGAGGACAGATGGACACCATCTTTTCTGCTCTACCCTTCTCTCGCACTGGATGAGATGTTAATGATCATGGTTGTTTCTCATCCACAACCCCAACTAAATAGATAGGATGCCACTGACACAATTGACAGACATAACCTATTGTGTTTCTCCGTTGCTTATTTCAGTGCAGCTATCACTCAAATATATCTCAGTGGGTTGGCTCTTGGATTGTTAAGAGGCAATGAAACATAATGGACCAACCTTAAGCAAAAAGCACATTACAGAGAGCTTTTTCTGTTAAGGTTCCAGTCCTGTGCAAAAGAAACAGGTGGGGAAAAGTCTTAGAGAATATTTTCATCCAAGCAAACCTCTTCTGCATCTTACTGATTTTCTACAAAAAAAATATTTTTAAATGCATGTATCCTTGGAGACCTATTCAGTTGAAATATGAATTGGGCTTTCCATATTTACACTCTGAATGAATAAGAACCTGAGAGAAGAATTAAAATTCATCAGCCGGGCACCTAAAGTGTAACTCTGCAATCTAGGTACTGTTTTTAATGTTTTTATCTGATTAGTAGTGATGAACAAGAGAGCATGAAAACATTTCCTTTGAATGCGAAAAAAATAAATAAATCCACCACCTAGAATTACTTGTAAAGCAATCACTTATATAAATCTTCATGGAACAAACACAATAATAAACATACAGGAGACCATGAAAACTTAACAGCCAATGTTTTACAGGCAATGTGTAAATGTGTAATTTGGAACGATAAGTAAAGACTAAAGGAGGCAATCAAATTGTGTAAACAAAATATCCAGTTAGAATCCACAAAGGAGACCCTGTAAAATCAACAATTCCAAGAAAAGTTTGAGAAAATAATTCCCTGAAATTGTTTGAGAATTATTTCATTTTATTTTGAAAAAGGAAGATAGCAATTGTTATCATACTGTAGCATACAAGTAACTGTTTGATAATCAAAATTCAAAATATTTTAATGAATAAAGCTAAATGGTTTTCATTTGTGTAGAAAGAATGGAACAAAGCACCCAGGTATATTAACATGTACAAACACTGTATTAGGAGTTTTACTACAATCACAATCCAACATACTCATTCCAATGGTCCAAATCCTTTCTGAAGAACTCCCAAACATCTGGAGCAGACGAAAGGCACAGCTAGATGGAGAATCCAATCCATTGATGGTATCCAGTTTGAATATGTATGATCCTGTTCTTTGTCAGATGAAATTGCAAATCTATTAATTTTAGCAGGAAAAAGTTACTGCTCAGCTGCAAATCCCAACATCCTGAAAATTCACCTACGTGAGGTTACCTGACTAAGGGTAAAATATATGTGATTCTATTTCTGGTAGTTCTTCATAGAAATGTGCTGATGATGGTCTTTTAAAATTTGATTATTGGTAAGGGATGAGATATGGGAAGAAGAGCTTCCCATAAAAAGGAGTTTATTTTTTATTATTATGGAAATATTATAAAAAGTACTAAGTTACCAAAATGGTTTATACTTGTCTGGAGGAATGGGAGAATCATATTTTACATATATATATATTTCTTTGTTCTTCTGTTCTTCCCTTCCTCTTTTTTATATATTTTTTGGTTTGTATTTGTTTTTATCTTTATATTTGTAAACTTTAACAGGATTTTTTTTTAAAAAAAGATGCTTGCTGTACCTGTCCATCTAAACATATCCCAGGTGGAGAGTCATATTTCAAGGCATCCTTGAAAAAAAATCGTCACATTTTAAACAAACAATTGTAATTTTTTTTATAAAAATTGACTCTTCTGTCTGAAAACGCTCAATGGAAAGAGCTCCCTTCTTCTTCTTAGGGATGTAATGTTGTTTTCCATCAGATTGCATGAGAATAACCACAGTCTAATGGATTAGGGGAACTTGTGTTTTGAATAACCCACTGGCTTGTTATCACTAGAGTCTCTTAAGTTGGCTAGTTGAGGTCTGTTAAGAATGGTCTCTTCAATAAATGCCAGTGGTGATATTTATGTGAAGGGGAAACTAGGTTTTTCTTTCTTTGGAATGCAACTTGGTTGAAGAAAACAGATTTCATGTGGGTGGATGTAAAAATCCAAATATAAAGCTTAGGATACCCTGAGAGAATTGATAGGCATCAGGAAGGAATGTTATTAGTCACACAAGTGACCTTTTTCATTCAGTTGTGGGCAGTTTCATATCTGCTCCAATTCTCTCCCTCCCTTTGTTTGCTCAGACTGTTTACCAATTACTGAGTGGAAGATGGATCTCAGGCTCATGTAATTTGCTGCACTTAAAAACTATTCTCTCAAATCCTCACTTTGTGTCTTTTATTAGAATAGGCAACCTTTTGTGGAGTGCTCCATATTGATTTGGAATCTAGCACCATGTAGGGCAAAACTACTTCAGATTAATGGGAGAGAGATTTTTTTCCCCTTGTTCTGTTCTACCTGTATTCCAGTTGGTAACCAGCAAGAATATCTTCTTGGAGGGAACTCTTTCATCTAAAGAGTGATATCATCTAGACCCCAGGCAGAAGGTGGGATGATGGAGAACCCAGAAGTTAATTAGACGATCTGTTGTGTGCATTGATGGCAGATGGATTCTTGCTTGCGTCCTGTTTACACAGATGGGGGAAAAATGCAGTTTTCATTCAATACTAGTTTTTTTACATACATTCCTCCAGCAGCGTAACCATTACAGGCAATGGTTCTAGATACCCTTTGAACCTAGTGCCAATGTATTTTGTAAACCAGTGGTCCCAACTTTTGGGCACCAGGGACCAGTTCCATAGAGAAAGACCTTCTGGGGGTATGGTTTTGTGTGTTGCCTATATCCTGTGAATGGGACTTGGCTTGTTTGCATGGACCAGTTGCTGGCATGCCGCGGACCGATGCTGGTTCATGGACCCTTGATGTAAACTACAATATTCCTAATAAAACATTCTAGGTAATTTTAACATTTTATCTGGCAAAAAAAAATAAAGCAATAGGAGAAATTGTTTCAAGACTTGAAACAATCTTCAAATGATTGATCTTAGTTATTGAAGCAAGTCCTGAGTATCCTTGGAATATCTCTGCTATGATTTGAAAGAAATTTGCTCACAATCTATAGGGATTCTCATTATAGCAGTGTGAGGTTCCAGAACTCCGGTTTGAAATGGCTGAAGACACATGAACAATCTTTTTAAGAGCGTTATTTTTTTATAGTCTTTGCAAATAGGCCTTTATGCCCTCGTACACCGTAGGGCAAAAAGGCAACATACAGTGGCCATGAAATGCATTTATACCTTTTTACAAATAATCCAACCCCCTACTCTGCTTCTCCTTCCTGGGTTCACAATCTTGGCAGTTACAACATTCTATGACATTGATGCATTATTCCCAGGATATTTATCCTTCCCAATTACACTGGGCAAAAAGTTGTCATGATCTAACTTGATCATATTCCCAGGAACATTCCTGGATATGATGCTTGTTTTTGTTCAAACTAGCAGAAAAACAAGTTATGTACATATTTGGCCTGCTCAGGTTATACAAAGGACAAACACGGAGAAACGTTTGCTCCTGAACTGGCAGTGAAACCTTTCAGGAATAAACTTTTTATATATGTTTCTGACATCAGCTAACTACAACCTGCTTCTCAGTTCTCGGAATACCAATAGATTCATAGTTCCCCTTTCAAAAGTGCTGGTTACTTTTTTAAAAAAAATTAATCTCTTTATTAATTACAACTTTAAAAATATTTACCATGCAAACGTATAGACATTTTGTTGTTGTCCTTTTTTCCTCTCCACAAGTCTTTAAGAGGTTGTTTATTGTTTCTTGCTTCTTTTCTCTTCCTTGTTACTCTAATTTACATGAGCAGTTTTGTAAGATTTGCACCTGAACTATAACATCTGGGATTAATTAGACAAGGGCTAATTCAAAGTTAGGTCTACTTTGGAGAGTCAAACTGACTGCTGTGCTTACTAAGTTGCCTGTCTAGAACGGTGAAATAAAGAATTGAAAGCATAGAGAGAAGTCAACAAGCATCCCAGTGTTCATCCATGAAATTCGGCAGGTAAGTTGACAGCAGAGTTCAGAAGCAGAGTCCAGAAGGTCAGGCTCAAACCAGGGAATTAAAAATAAGATAATTAAGGAGCATAATTAGGAAGTGACAGCCGAGAGACACTGGGATTCCATCCATGCTTCACTTGACACTATTTAAATCTTCTGTAGAAACTATTAATTGACAATAGACTTTTGTGAGAAACCCCGAGTGTTTGCTATGGCACAATAGTGCCCCCTAAAGCATCTGGTCCATTGATCCCAGGTTGATGCTGGAGTAGCTTTCGTTTCCCAGAAAAGTATCTTGTAATTTTTCCATTTATACCACAAAAATTAGATTGGGCCTTTATTGTTTCACCAACAGTCATCCAAAAGCTTAGATAATCTCTAGTTTGTTGGCTAGATCAGAAGTATCAGAGTAGTTTGCTTGATTGGACAATTCACCTTATTCTCTTTGTTCTATAAGTACCAGGGCTGGTAATGGCAGTGCTATCTAACAACATCCAAGAAAGAGATCTAAATGATCTCTCTCCAACCATCTTGTCTGCAGGGAGCTATAATATAGGAGGGCAATTCAGGAAAAAAAACCTCCGTTTGGCTATCAATGAGAGACACTCACAGATACAGAACTTTGATTATATGCATTAGAAAACTACACCGTTCCATTACTTTTTGACATAATCAAATCACATAATCAATTTGAGGCACTTGTCATAATGTCTTACGAGGTTTGAAATTCCTCCTGCAAAGAAATCTCCCTCCTGGAAATGAAACCAGAAGAGGTGGGAGTCACTCGGTGCCAAGCCTGAGCTATAGGGAGAGATGATCAAAAACATCCCAGCAGAATTGCTTCAAAAGTTCATGAGTGCGTTTTGCAGTGTGTGGGTAAGCATTATCTTGAACCAACACCACACTGGACATCAGCATGCCCCAATGCTTGTGCTGCACCACTTAGATGATGACAATGGGCTTCACAATGCTATTACAGGGGTCTTCATTCTCTCTGACAGCTTGATGAAAGCAAATAAGCTAGAAATGACTATTTGAGACTCCTTTTCTTTGCCAGTTTGTAAAAACTGTCTTCCTGTACTAAAAAAGTGTGTTATTTAGTGACAGGCCTGCATAGGTCCTAGTTTGGGGCCAAAGGGCAAAAGGGAGTAGTGCACTTCCTTCTGTAATCAGAAAAAAGCCAGGTGCCTCATAAAAAAGGCCTAATAAATCCCCTGGTGCAAGCTGTCAGAGAGAGGAAGAACCTATGGCTCAATGGCTAAGATATTAGCCTAGCATGTAATTCAGCTCAGGTTCGAATCTCATCAGAAGGTATGTCTCACTGATGAAAACAAATAAGCTAAAAATTGTCATCTAAGATTCTTTCTTTGCTGGCTTGTAAAAAAACTACACATTTATATCTAGCAAGGAACAACACCCAACCATCTTTTAATGAGTTCAAAAGCCAAACACGATTGAACTTGGTTAGTATTTGGGTGGGGCATCACAAGAGAAATGTAGCTTTGTAGACTAGCCTGGGAAGTTGAAAACCACACTGAAAGAGAGCAGTAACAGGCTGTTTTTGTATGTGACCAAGGAAATTGCATGGACATGTCCATAATGACTTTAGCAGCTGACCTTGACTTAATTATTGTAGCATTTTGTTTCAGTGTAATATTATTCTTTTCAAATTGTACTTGTACAATATCTATATCATTTATGATTTTAATGAGTTTATATTCCATTTTCAACACTGAATGCCAATCATGTTAGTTCCATAACTGGCTTCAAGATTCATTTGCGCTTCTTATACACACATCCTACAAATGAATAAAAATGGTATAGGGCAACTATTGTATTAATTGAGAAATTCTGTAGACAGCAATATCATCAAATGAGGCTAATGGGACCAAAGATGTTTAAAAAGCTTCAAAACATTTTGGTTTTCTACTTTCCTCGTTTTTACCCCCAATTCAACATAGCTGTACATTGACAACATCTTTAAAGATAGGTAAGACCTTTGTGATGGCAGCAAGCTCTTAGAGATGTATTTTAAGGGCACCTATTTAAGAGTTACCAAGAAATCACAGACATGTAATTTTAATGCAGCATGACAAATTTACCATCCTATGGAATAATTGCCAGGTGTTAGGGACATTAACTTTTGAAGTGAATACATGAATTCTGCAAAGCAATTTGGTCAGCTATATAAAGAGCTAACTGATTTCTATCACAGAGTTATTATACAGCAAATTGATTGTGATAGTAGAGGTATTATTAGTGATCTCTGCACTGTTGCCAATTAATTATGACAAGAGTTAGTGGAAGCCAGTGTATCTGACAATGTAATTTGAAAGAACATAGATCAATAACTGAAGGTTTTATCATTGTTATTCAAGCCACTGGATCTCGCTGATGCCCAATAATTCAATAAGTTGGCATGAGAAGCTGAATAGTTTGTTATAATTTGATAATAAATAAGCTACAACCTATAATATATACAACCTATAATCAATAGGTTTTTTTGTTTTTTGTTTTAAAAAAGCTTCAGAGAAAGTAAGCATTTTTGCTTTTCCCAAAAAAATATTTAAAGTTCCAGTCACAATTGTAGGATGCTGTTCAGAACTTAGTTTTTCAAGAAATTTTTAACTTTCCTGTGAGAGTATAAGAAGTCCACGGAAGCAAATGAGTATTTCTTCCCAAAGCAAAGCCAACAGGGTAGCTTGCCAAATTCCTAAAATTACCCATAGCTGTCCAACATGAAAGCCAAGTAAGTGATTTTTTTTCTGTTGTTAAAACGTGTCCACAGAAATCAGAAAGCAAAGACACTGCAAGATAATTTCACCTGTGAAATTAAATCTTAACTTTAATTGTGTTTGAATGTACAATCAGCAAAGCTAACTCCCTGGCTCAGGTGGATCACACATGTGTGATCCATGCACGTTCTCCTCACATATGTGTGCTAGTCAGTCAGACTCTATGGAAGTGCCCATCCAAGTGTCAAATATATCAGAGCTTTGATATACATTATAATAGCTAATATCTCTAAGGAGTAATTTTTAAATGTAATTATCCATATGATATGCTTTTTAAAAAGAAAACATTCATTTATATCTTGGATTAGTCTTTACAAAAATACATTTTCATGGTGCACAATTGGAGAATGGAGAATAATAGATGCTAGCAGACTGCATTCATTACACCTCATTCTTACAGCTGTAAAGTATTAATGGATCACCTGAATACATTGTCACTGAATTCCGTGACAGAATCTTTGCATCTTGGAGGAGCTATTCTCCTCGATTTTAGACTATAGCTATTTCTCTCAAGCCCTGTGACCACCAAATGAGCATACTGCTTCATAGTGGATTGGATGGTGCTATTTTCTTACCAATATGGAAGTAAGATTGCGCCATTTCCTCATATGCACCTTTGCATCTAGCTGACAGATATATTATTCCAATTTATATGGCCACCTGTCTTATACAATATGACAGATAATATTTGCTGAAAAAGATAGGTAATTGTGCTGCTTCCCAGTAGCCAGCTGGGAGACAGTAAACTGAAATTAGGATGAAATCCCTAAAAAGGTTTTATTAAATACATAAATATTAAGAGATTTACCAAGAAAGATACATCTGTTCCCCTTTCTTCAGCTTACCAGAATCGTCAAAGTAATAGCAGACAATCCTCTGGAGCCAGCCATTGCTTCTACTGCTCTTCTGCTTTCTGGGACTTTAGATCTACATTTAAGTTCAAACTGTCTGAGTTCTTCTACCTCAGTTTAATACTTTTCTTAGGAAGCAAAGGGTATAAACAACAGCACCCGGGGATCTCCTAGTGATATATTTTATCAGTGACTTGATCATGACTTCAAAGAGTGGACTGTCTGGAGGAAATTTTTTACTTAAGACAGGTCCCCAGCAAATACCACCTGGGGATGGTCTCATATCTCTGGTCAATAACTTCAGAATTGGAATAAACTAGCCTCTGCCGAAGATAAGACATTGTTTCCAGCAGGCAATAGCTGGAGATGGTCTGAGGTCATATATGATCAATAACTCGGGAACCCAGATAAGTGATCCTTTGCTAGGACAATTTTTATGTGAAACACTCTTCTAATCTTCAGTCATTCTCCCCCTCCCCTTTAGCAGGTATTACATTAAGGAGCACATGCTGTCCTATCTTAATTGGTACAAGTAGGAATCAGATAAAGGCTCACAGGCAAAAGTGATTTACAATACAATGATGCAATCAGCAAAGCTTGCTAAATAACATTTCCTCATCTGACTAAGTAACCCTTTCTACGCAAATACTTGTTTTATATACAATGAGAGAGAAAAAGGTCTATATCCTTATTTCCTCACCCATATTTGGCAGTGCCAATACAGCAGTTAAACAAGTCAGACAAATCAGCAATGAAAATGCTGAATACCAACAATTTAAGTAAAGGACTATGTTAAGGTACCAACCAGGATGCTATTCGGTTTGTGATTATAAATTGAATAAACTAAGCTACCAACCAAGTCTGCAACTTTGAAGTCTGTCTTAGAGGAGGAAACAATTGTTTCAAGTACTGTGCCATTTTCAAACCATGAACTAGTTGTATCACTCCATCCAGGATGTATATAGGAATGCTACTGTTTCCTAAGTAGACCTTTATTTCCTTTTACCAGCTTTTGTAAAATCTCTTTAAAGATAGCCTCTTGTAAGTCCATAAGTGTCATTAATATCTCTTAAATATGTTTTGTCATTTGTGCTGTCATTATTATTATTATTGTGACAGTCCTTCTTTATACTTCCCTTACTTTACAGCAGGTTTTAGAGTTTCATTTCTTTGTAAGTTCAAATATTTACTTTCTTGTTTCAAAAAACAATTCACAACTGCTTTTTCAAGGTCAGGCTTTCTCTCACTTTCACTTCATCACCAGATATTGTTTTAACTTTTATAAAAACCATTCACCAACACCTTAGGGGTTTTTTCCCAATCTTACGATATGGAGGTAATATCTTTTAAATTTTAGTATAGGTAAAAAGTTATTTTTTCCTTTCTAGACTCTTTATTTCAGTTCAATATTTTTAAAAATAATAAGTAACCCCTTCTGTCTTCAGTCGTCATTTTTTGGGGGGGCATCAGTTTCTCTTTAAATCTTCTTTTTAATCAAGTAGAATAGTCTTGCTGATTTCAAGATTCTTCTTTTTTGCAGCTTGCTTCTAAGCTACTCCATTTCTGCTTCACGGCTTGTCTTTGGCTAAATGCTGCAATGAATGAAGCCCGGTTTTGTAGATCTTTTGAGGAGTCCCTTTCCAGTCCCAGGGCAGTTGCCAATCTGCCCTGAGACTGCAGAACATCCCCTCTTTTCATTGCCTCACCAGGACAACTTTAAGGTCAGAACAGATCATGGAACCATCCCGATTTACAAACCATCAAGCGTTTCAGCTCGGGAGCTCCCCGAGCCTGCTGCCTCACTGACGTGCCGTCTGCCAGAAGTCAGAAATTGTTCCTTTTCTAGTTAATATGCTGTGCCCAGGTTGTAAATATTTGTTGACTTTGGAACTCTCCACAAACATGTTCTTTAATTTGTCCACTTTTTGAGTACAGAGCTGGGATGTCACTCAAAGACCAATTGCAGGATTTCTACTCATAGAGCTCCAGCTGGGCATTGAACAAAACTGCTGAGTCACTGGATACTATCATTTCATATAAATTGGAGGTGTAGCCTGGAACAAACCCAACACTATTCTGCAGCTGTGCATTATAAGACAAGGTCAAGAATAGTGAGCTAATAGTATTTCAGAAATATATATATATATATTATTACTGAACTCTTCAAAACCAGCATTAAACTTCCCATGAACTCTGAGGTTCTCTGAATACAGTTAAAAAACAACTGCCTTTATCTGCTTCTACAAAGGAAATTACTTGAAATTAAAATCACTCCACTATTGGCTGCAGCAGGCCCACTGGTACAGAGCATCGGCAAATGAAAATAGAAGCCTTCTTAAAACACACATATTTCCTCTGCCTGAAGGTGTTTTCACAGTTGTGGGTTGGATGGTTCTCACTTAGATACCTCTATATTAATAAATATTGACTAATTGTATATCTTATGCACATACATATGTACAGATGAAAAAAACCAAAGTTCTTTTTTAAGAAAATGAACAAAACGTAGCTATAATTCTTTCTCTTTTGGTATGATCCACATTTTAGATGAATCTTGAAAATTCTTTCCTTCCTACTGGTCCAATCAACAAATGGTTCAGTATGTTAGATCTGAATTCCAGCAAGCTAGATTGTTGTGAGTGTTTCTGTTTAGGAACCCAGTATTCTCTTGCTCATAGAATCAAGGCTGGATCTCTGATGAAGAAGCAAAATAATCACAATTCCCCATCTGGTCCCAGTTTCTGCCTCTATGCCACAAGACTATTTTGACTGTGAGGGAGAGTAAAATTCTCCACAGTTCCTTTTCTGTTTTGTTTCATTTTTAAATGGGTGAGTTGATTGTTTGATCCAAACAGTGGATATTTCTTAAAGTAAGAGTGGGTATAAAGAGCTACCAAGATTGGCTAGGTTCGTTGTATTTAGTAGTAGTGTGAGCTCTGAAGGAAGGTGTTGTCCTTTTCTAAGCATGTCCTCAGTCTGAAAAAGAGGAAAGGGAGTACATCTGAGGAGAAATGAGAGGGTAGAGCAGTGGGAAGAGGCAAACCTTCGCTTCCAAGAAGAAGTTATAATGAAGCAGTTTTTCTCTTCCTTGCTGAGGAGGGAGTGATACGAGATCGAAAAAAGCCCACTTCTGAATCCTGATTGCGAAGGGAGAGAGAAGTTCTTCATTGCTAGAAAGAACCAATTGCGAGTTTGGTCTACTGCATGGATGTTCAACCTTCTGGCTTGGCTAAGCTGCATTGAATGAAGAGTAACTGTCTTGAGCTGCATATGAAACTACCTTGACATGGTGGCTTCTGTGCTCCGAGGAAGATGAGAGTGATGTCAGAGATGTTCCCCCATACTGCACAGGTCTCATCAGAGGAGTCAGACAGTGTCTTTCCCATAAAGAAATATGGTTAATGTATATAAATAACAAATATTCTTTATTTTAAAAACATTTTTATTTTATTTATGGGGCTGCATGCATCCTGTGGGATGTGGGCTGGACATGCCTGGTCTGGTGGTTAAGGTAGGAGGCTAGAAACCAGGAGACTGTGCGTTCTAGTCCCACCTTAGGTATGAAAGCAGTTTGGATGGCTTTGGGTCAGTCACTCTCTGTCAGCCCAACCTGCTTCAAAAGGATTGGGGGGGTTTTTTGGTGGGGAAAATAGGAGGAAGGAATATTATATATTCTATTGTTTGTTTGTTTGTGTCCCGTCTTTATTATTTTTACAAATAACTCTAGGAGTTCACTAAGAAGAGGATTTCCCCTATTTGGAGGGCAGTCCGTTCTTTGATTTTGAATTAGCAGCAGCACAAGTTGAAAGTTAGAGCACAATCTGAACAGTTTTGCCAGTAGTGACCTGAGTCATGGTGGGATGAGGAGCAGTAGGCCAGGTAAATGCAGGGCTGAATAGCGGAGGGCCGCCCCAGCCTGAGTGGGAGAGGATTGCTCGGAAGAGCTGCTGAAGGATCGGGTACCCCGCCGATCAGCTGACCGGCGGGGCACACTAACCCAGGGACAGGGCATGACCACTGCCGAATAGTTGAAGCAATATAGTGCTGGGGAGGAGGGGTGCAACCACCGCCAATCAGCTGGCCAGAGGGGTGTGCTAATCCAGGGAAGGGACACAACCATCACCGGACAGTTGAGGCAGTGGGTGCAACCGCCCACTGCCAAGGGGGGTGCCAGACGACTGTCAAATGGAAGAGGAAGAGGAGAACAGGAGGGAAGGAAGAGAGAGAGAGAGACAGGAGAGAGAGCACCGTAGTGGAGCACGGGTATCAGAAGCTAGTAGTATATAACATCGGAGAGTGCTAACTGGAACTACTCATCACTGACTTTGAATAGTATGTACAAAAAGCTGTATGAACTGCAATGCTGGGTGGATTTATTCTAGGTGCTCAATATGGAGGCCAAGGTTTTGAGTGGCATCATCCTGACAGCTCCAACCCAGGAGGGAAGCACATCAAAAGGAATGTGTGGATTGGCCGAAAGAAGGCTTGGAGATGGATTTTCCTTGAAATCTCTCTTCTTTCTCTATTTTCCCTCAGTCGAGAAAGTAATGAATCGAAAACTATCTGGTTGGCATACTTGCAAGGAAAGGTGATTCCATCTTTTGACCTCCTGCAATTTCACCATATTAGCCAAGCACAAAAAATTAAGAATAAAACTGTGTTTCCAAATGGGGATCCATCTGCTAATAATAATAATAGTATCATTATGATGATAGTGGTGATGGTGATAGTGATAGTGATGGTGATGGTGATGATGGTGATGATGATGATGATGATGATGATGATGATGATGATGATGATGATGATGATGATGATGATGATGAT
>JANHFO010007844.1:83251-93570 GCA_032468095.1 Pareas carinatus
TGTCAGGAAATTTCTCCTTAGTTCCAGATTGCTTCTCTCCTTGATGAGTTTCCATACATTGCTTCTTCTCCTGCCTTCTGGTGCTTTGGGGAATAGGCCGACCTCCTCTTCTCTGTAGCAGTCCCTCAAATATTGGAAGACTACTATCATGCAATCCTTAGTCCTTCTCTTCATTAAACTAACCATGCCCAATTCCCGCAACCGTTCTTCATATGTTTCAGCCCCTAATCCTCTTTATATTCCTCTTCTGTGCACTCTTTCTAGAGTCCCAGCTTCCTTTTTGTATTGTGGTGACCAGAACCGGATGCAGCATTTTAAATGTGGTCTTAAAATACTTCCTTTCTCAGTTTTGAATTACCACCTCACAGATTTACATACATAAATTGAAAAAATTGTTTCTATACAGTGGCACCTTGGTACTCGACTGCTTGGAAGCTCATGAAATGTGGTACTCAAAGCATTTTGAGGTGAAAATGGTGTCCCGGTACTCATTGTTTGTTTGGTACTCAACTTACAAGCTAGAACTTGTCGGTGTCGGCTGCCTTTCCTCACTACATATGGGAAAAATTGGTTTGCTACTCTGCGCGTTTGGTGTTTATCCAGCCTATCGGAACCAATTAATAATGAATATCGAGGTACCACTGTGGTGCCATTTGTAATGCAACACCGCCAGAATAGGTCAAAATACATTCATTGCCTAGATATTATTACGATAGGATTCTCTTGGATTTACACCTTATCTTTCGAGTCAACTGAATTATCAATTCAGCTAAGAAAATATTGTAGAAATAACTCCCTAAGACGAGCAAATTTAAATAATAAATTCAGTCTAAGATTGATTCCAACGAAAAGCCTGCTAAAGAGATGCAACTTTACCCATTTTTATCAATACTGAAAAAATGAAGCCATACGGAATTAGCAATTGAGTAAACTGTATTGCGTGGAAACCAGAGAGGAGAAGCTGTCATTTAAGTGCCGGATAAGCAAATCTCTGGACATCTTTAGAAAGTCTTTGCAGATCTTCACAGCTGAGACAGGTTGGAAAAGATGTTCTCAAGTACTGAGTGCCAATATCATCTTGAATTATGTCTTCTCAGCAACTATCAAGGACCTCAGAACATCACATGACCTCAGAAACTAACTTGTAAGATTTTATAACTTCATATTGTGACAAAATTAACTAATAGCTAATTAGTTTATATTTATGTGATAAAGTCTTATAGATGCCTTTTAAAAATTAGTGTTATTCAAAACCACATACCTTTAAGAACGCTTCTTAAACAAATAGATAGATCCAATAATGACAGAGATGAAAACTCACCTCAATTTCTTTCTGAAGCGTAGCATGCCTGCTTTTTTCATCACAAATGATATTCTCCTTTTCACGAGCAGCCTCTTTCAAAACCTTTATTTCACTTTGCAGACAGGAGATTTCATCCTGCGCAGGGATGCATATAAGGGAATGGAGATGTGGTAAAATAAATCTGATAATATTTGAATAGAGAGCACGATATGAAAGCAGAAATATTCATACGGGTTGATAATTGTAATGGTTTTAATCGTTTCCATTTATAGTTGATAACATGGAAATTAAAGTTTTCTGTAATATTTTTATTAGCACCAATTGGAAACTAATGACTGGAATTCTAAACTGGAAATGATCTATTTAAACATGGAAGATAAAAAGGAGACAAGTAGGAAGATTGGACCAGAGGTGTGTCAGATAAAAACACAGCCCAAGTTTGTTTTTTATTGTCCAGAAAATGTAATAGTTTCTGATGATGTTACCTAGTTGGATAATGAAACGTCTGCAAGCGAATCACCAAGCTCAGAGAGCACCAAGGACCCCACAGTTGTCATTGTGTCCTCCTCCAACTCCTCCTCTTCTCTACAAACCCCACTCCCTTCTAGCACTGATGATATCACCTAGTTGGGTAATGAAACATCTGCACTGCAAGCAATCAACCAAGCTCAGAGAGCATCAAGAACTCCACATAAAATAATGGATTTACGTTGCAGGAAGGAAGATAGTACTGAACGTTAGGGGGGGAAATCTCATCAACAGCAAGAACTATTCACCAAGTCACACTTGTGCAGCATAGTTTTCAAGGGAATGCATCTTAAGTACAGGTAGTTCTCAACATACGACCAGAACAGAGCCTCAAATTTCCACTGCTAAACAAGACAGTTGTTAAGTGAGGTTTGCCCCACTTTATGACCTTTCTTGCTACAGCTGTTAAGTGAATCACTGTACACCATACACAATGACTCTGTTTCCACAAAATGCTTAATTGTGTTAGGTAAAAATGTCACTTTGGAGCAGGCTTGTTAAAGGGCAACGCTCTCGTTAAACAGCATGTAGTTGTTAAGTTAGTCACAGGGTTGTTAAGTGAACTTGACTTCCCCCTTGACTTTGCTTGTCAGAAGGTCGCAAAAGGGGATCATGTGACCCCGGGACACTGCGACTCTCACAAGTATGAACCCGTTGCCATGCGTCCGAATTCAGATCATGTGACCCTACAGGGGCGGCTGCAGGGGTTATAAATGTGAAAAACGATCATCGGTCACTTTGTTTCAGGGTCGTTGTAACTTTGAATCGTCACTAAACAAACGGTTTTAAGTCGAGGAATACCAGTATTCATTTCCCCTCCTTAAATTATCCTGCTGCGGACTGATAATCAGCTGTGTTCTTTGGAAGAAATGAAGAGCAGATTTGGTGAGAAAGGTGAAACGCCTTGCAAAGGCCGGTGAAACAGACCTGGGCTTGGCCAACCGTATCCCGTTCTTCTGCTTCTCGAAGTGAAGCCATCAGCTCTTCCTTCTGCACCATCAGCTGCCGGATGGTCTCCCTTTTTGCCATCAGCTCCACCACAAAAGGCAGTTGGCTTTCTGCCTCCTCAAATCGGTTTCGGTGAGCGGCCATTTTCTCATAGTAAGCCCGGTTTCTTAAGAGTTTTGTTTCGAACTCTTCTCGTAGAGCATCAGTGTCCTGGGTCAGCTTTACGTTCTCGCCATGCAAGGCTGCGATTTGAGCCTCCAGATTTTTGCAATGGCATTCAGTCACTGCCATGGCTTCCTCAGAAAAGTACGTTTGCCTTTCAACGGCCTTCCTCTCGGCTACAACAGAGTTCCTCTGAATCTCAAGTTCGTGAAGCTGAGCCTACAGAGAAGCATTTCAGAATTAAATCAATGAATACTCAAAACAGTCAAAAAGTTAGGCGAACATATCCCACAAACCTTCCTCCTCCTATTTCCCCTACAACAACAAGGTGGGTTGGGCTGAGAGAGAGGGACAAAGTCACCCAGCCAGGTTTCATGCCTAAAGTGGGACTAGAACTCCCAGTTTCATGGTGATTGGTCAACAATCACTGGGGCTGGCTTTCGTGTCTAAGGCAGGACTAGAACTCACCATATTCTGGCATTTGGCCCAATGTCACCTATTCAGCTTTCATGACTAAGGCAGAGCTAGAACTCACCGTCTCCTGATGATTGGCCCAAAGTCACACAGCTAGTTTTTATTCTAAGGCAGAACTAGAACTCCCAGTCTCCTGCTGATTGATCCAAAGTCACCTAACAAGCTTTCATGCCTAAGATGGCACTAGAACTCCTGATTCTAGCCTGGTGCTTTAACCACTAATCGAACTGGCTGCCTTTTACTACTCCTGGCCCTCATTTTAGATTTCTTAAAAGCTTTTTGCGTGTAATTTTTGTATATTTTGATGTGCTTTCCGCCGCTCCATAAAGACCTATTTGTTTGCCCAGGCCGGGTTGGCTTAGGACACCCTGTCTCCTCTTGCCTATATATTGATGAACTTTAATTTTGGTCTTAAATTGGTTTTAACAATTCATCTTCCAAATCAGCCTTTCTTATATTTGTGTATTTTAAATTGTTTTTAAATATGTCATTCTTGTTGTTGTTGTGTATGGTCTTAATTGTATTAATTTAATATGGCTGTGCACCACCCTGGGTCCCTTCGGGGAGAAGGGCGGTATATAAATTTAAATATAAATAAAATAAAATAAAATAAAAAATTGCCCTAAAGTAGTCGAAGCCTGTAGGCCCAGACTGCCTGTCTCCATAGGTTGCTCACAAGGTAAAATCCACAATTGCCTATTGGCTGCCTCCTAGAGGCCATACTGTATATAAGTTCATTGTGCAGCAGAATTGCTGGGCTTTTGCATGTGTTCCTGCTTGCTGTAAGATATGCCTGTGCTTTGCTACAATAAACCTGTGTTCTGTTCTACAACCAGTGTTTTCCAAGCCTAAAGACCGAGAATACATGTCTGTCAATTGGGCATCTCTGTCAGTTGGGTCAGAACAAGTGCTGTTGTAACATCAAACCTGGTTATATATAATAGATTTGGTGGTACGTTCTGGGTGGAAGCTGAAAACACAAAAGAGTACATGGCAATCTATAGGTTTCCTGTGCAATGCTGTGTTTATATGTTTAGCTTTATGATGATTTCTAGGTGATTTGGAAATTCTAGGATGAGGTTGGTGAAAGGTGGAAGTTGTTGATGTTGTGGTGGAAGATCCATTTTTATGTATCCAGAAGATGAAAATGTCATCTATGAATCTCAAGTAAAGAAGGAGTTTCAGTGGTAAGAGTTAAATAAGCATTGTTCTAGGTCAAGCATGAAGATTTTGGCGTATTAAGGAGTCATGCATGTGCCACAATTTGCAGATATGTTTCTGTCAAAGGTGATATAGTTAAGGCTAAGAACAATCTGGAGGCAAAATGTATTATTGTGATATTAGTGATGAAGGTCAATCATCCATTCACCATGATTTCTTTAAAGAAAAATGTTGGATATGCAATCTCAAATTGTGTCTGTGGAGAACAGAATGACTGTTAACTATATTTCAGCAATTCATCAGCAACTAACCATGAATATATGAATATACTGTCATATAAATGAGAGTATATTCTCCAAAATTGCATTATAGAAATTGTAACCTTTTAAGATTCAGTTTGCAAGTTGTGAACAAATAGGTAGGCATTACCGTCTAAGGTGGCAACACCCAATTAATCACTCCTTTTGTTCAAAAGTTTCTGAAGAAAATGAGAAAATCACCCAACAATTTTTCATAAAGGAATTCTGTTCGTGGGTTATTGCTCATATTTCCTAACACATATAAATGGATGTAGCATATGAAACTGATTTAATTCCTTTTCTCGGTTGCTAGGTTTATTAACACAAAACACTGGAAAGCTAAAGTAGATCTTTTATTGGTGCCATGATATTTTGAGATGTAGGAAATTGCTTTGTCCAAAGAATTAACACAACAAAGAGCTTTGAAACACCTTACAATTAATCAAATTTATTCAAATCTGAACACCATCTCTTAGAAATCATAGAACTATACAGCTGTAAAGGGACATGTCAACTGTTGAATCGAAACATCTGCATAATCCAGGACCCCAGATTAAAGCATTTATGGTAGTTTTCCTTCTACTCTTCTTGAATTCATTAAGAAAAAGGAGGCCAGCTCTGCACTAGGCTGTTGGCTTCACTTTTATACTATTTGTTCCATGGGAATTTTTTTTGAAACTGAGTAGGCTGAGCCTATTTTTCTATCCCTGTCATCTGGAATAATGGAGAAAAGGCTTTGGCTGCTTTCTATGTAAAATCATGTATTTGAAAGATGCTACTGTATCTCTCTTCACTTATCTCAAAAGTTATATATAATACCATTTCCACAGTTTCTCCTTTCAGGATTCAGTTTTCAATCCCTAATTGAATGACCCTCCTCTGAATATAGTGAGCATGGGATCCTCCTTGCCATTACTCTGAATTTATTAAAATCTACTTTCTCACAGTCCTAGATTAATGTCTGACTGCACTCAACTTTAGTTTCCCTTAAAACAGGGATCACCAATCCCCGGTCTGTGGATTGGCACTGGTCCATGGCATGCCAGCAACTGGTCCACGCAAAGAAGCTAAGCCCCATTGGTGGAATGCAGGCAGCACAAAAAACCATGCCCCCTCCAATCTGCGGAAAAACCTTTCTCCATGGAACCGGTCCCCGGTGCCCAAAAGGTTGGGGGCAACTGCCTTAAAATGAAGAGTTCCAGCGTTACTTCCTTGGTTAAATTCCCCCAGTGTTCCTGCAGTTTCCACTTCATTGATGAATCTTCGCCATTAGTTAGTATAGCATCAAGGATGGTTGATCTCTGGCATCTTCTTTCATCTTGGTTGGTAGGAAGATATGAATTTCCTAGAGAGGCCTCACTTGGCAGTTTTCCAATAGATGTCCCTTATTTTGCTGTTGGGTGACTTTGGGCTAATCAATCTCTCAGTCCAACCACCTCACGGAGTTGTGGTTGTGGAGAAAATAGGAGCATAGACAGAAATATTAAATACAGATCTTTCCAATGTTGCCATTTCTCAAGATTATATTTATGTGTTTATACAAGTATCTATTTAAAAGATTTATATGTAGTCTTAAGCAATTCTGGGTAGCCTACCACAATCATAAAACTGATAAGTAAAATAGTCATAGAAACAATAAAGAAAAACAATAAAACAATGAATAGAAACCCTGCCATGTAGTTGTCCTTGGGATGTCCCACAACAGGCTCAGCTATTCTCCTTCTGTGCCTTCTACAATTCCACTGCCTCTATAAAAAAAAGTCAGGTCTTTACAGCTTTCCAAAAGTCTAGAAGGGGAGGTAGATTGTCAAATCGCTGTTGGAAGGGTTTTGGAGCTAGTGAGGAGGCATGCTTCTGAGGTCCCATTGCATGGGCATGTTTTCATGAGAGAGGAGCCCAGAATGTGCCCATTTTATCTGATCTAGGGGGCTGGGCAGACATTCTTAGGGGAAAGTGGTGTTTCAAATAATCATGCTCCATGCCATGTAAGGCTCTCAAGGTGATAACCAGTACCTTAAATTGCACCCGGAAGAAAACCGGGAGCAGTACAGCAACATGAGCAAATCTACAGGCTCTCAATACTGAGAATGCCCTGTGTGGTAACTTCCAAGTGGTCTTCAAGGGCAGCTCCATGTAAAGCACATTGCAATAATCCAGCTGGGAGGTAACTGAAAGGAAGGTATCTGAAATTGGCACCCAAAAAAAGAATCTGTGCAAAATGTATTAAGCATGCATATAGGAAGGCTAAATAGGTATATTTTTCTTTCTCCCCCCCCCCCTAGTTAAATTAACTTATCAGTGAAGGCATTGGCAGACTAATAGAATTATTTATTTATGCTGTGGTTTATATGCTTACCTATGCTGAAGAGGTTCAGAGTGGCTTACAATGTCATCAGCATAAGACAAAATTAAAAGCAAAAAACAACAACACAACGCCCAGTCATTGGAATTGCAACTCACCTGATGCGTTGAATTAAAGGGTTAACATAATTTTACCCTTAGGCTTATATATTTCTCATTAATTATACTTCGCTGCTCTTCTTTAAACTGTTGCTTCCTCTTTGATTTCTCCATATCTGGGCTGATGCACACAACCAGCATGCCCTTGTGTGAGCACGGCTGCTGATCTACACCAAGTCACTACAAAGGCTACTCTCCCACACTTTTTGATGCTGCAGATTGAATGCAGTAGTTGTCTACTCATGCAATCTCAAGTGGTGTCCATTTCACCAACTGCTCTTCATTTCATTCTAGGCAAATATGTGCAATCCTCATTATTCATGGATGCAAATTCACTTACTTGTTAAAATTTGCTGGTAATCCCAAAATCAATACTTGTGGTGCTTCTGAGGTCATTCACAGACATGCACAAAATGTCCCCCGCACACAAAAAAATAATTATGTCGCCTAATGCTAATATTTTCAGCTGAGTTTGAACAAGATGATGCTTGCTCTGCCTTCTTATTTCAGCTCTCATATTGTAAACAAGTGCCCTGAATTTTGCCTCGGGGGCAATAGTTTGGCATTTGCTAATTCAGTGTTTGCAGCGACTTGATAGAATATAATTAGCACAAATAAGGAGAATTAACTGTAGCTATATCCAGTTGACTATTCTGTTGGAATGGCCTCTCTCCTTCTGTCATTAGCAGTTGCTCTCCATGGTGCTGAAAATTACTGCAGGCACCTGATACACTCCCAGTCAATTCCCATATCTGAATTAGAGCAAGCATACATGCCACATAATTGCAAAAAATATAGCTTGAGGTTTATTTATTAAACATAGCCAACATAAAAAAATTAAATAAGAAGAGGGAGGTAAAAGTAGGCAGAGACAAACTAAAAACAACAGTCAAGACATAAAAGGACAAAGGAATTAATAGCAATCTATAGTATCTGTATTTCTAGATACAGAGATAATGTAGATTGTTATGTTTATATCAGTGGGCCTAGAACTTCCCAGAGCCACTACAATATGTAAGTAATTAGCATGGACAGTCTTAAAGGAAGAGGACTAGCAAATAAGAGCTAGTTTGGTTAGTGAAGAAGATGCTGACCTACAAACAAGGAGAGTATGAGTTCCAGTCCTGATTTAAGCATGGGTGACTTTGGAACAGTCATTCTCTTTCAGTCCACCCTGCCTCACAAGGTGATTGTAGAAAACAAAGGAGAAATATTAGGTATATTCACCCTCTGAGTGTGTGTGTGTGTGTGTTAGAATTGGCAAGAGTTTTGATGGAAAAACTCAAGGAAAGGAAAGTGATTTCAGTCCTACTCTCCTACCTTAAGTGAGAATAAAGCAAGGAATCCACCAATCAAGGGATTATAGAAAACTTGGTTTAGGCATCTATGGTCTTGTGAAGAAAAGTTGAAAATGTTTTTCTAAACCGGCTTCATTTCCAACCAATTTATCCATGGAAGACAAACAATTTAAAACTGTCATACAAAAGAGACCTTTTCTTCTCTGGGACTGTATCATGGATGTGAATAAATAAATAATGCATTCCTTATTCTTTCAAAGTAAACCAATTTGTTTCACACCTTCTTAACTAATGTGCAGGTCCAAATATGTTTATCTTCACCATTTCACACTTCTCTGAATTTTCAAAACAGTTCTCGACTTGAGAGTATTCTTAAAATGATATAGAAATGTGCAGTTTTGTGCTAAAGGGCACACAAATATAGCATCTTTATACTATAATATTTATAAAATTCCATGTTCATCTTCCCCAAAGATGTTTAAATATATGCCTAGATAAATATATACAAGTGTGGAGAATTAACAGATATGACCTCCCTACTCATTTTCTCCTACTATCAATGATAGACATCTCCATACAATTTATCAAATACATAAATAATTTATAAATCCTAAATTTAAAAATAAATTTCAGTTTAACTTAATATCAAAAAGCACCCCAATCATTGAAAGCAATTATTAAAACAAAAGAAAAAGATTGGAGCTGCACACAGGTGTCTTCCAAACTAAAAATGTTTTAGTCTACTATGTCATTCAAAAAGTTCTAGAAATGCTCAGTTGAAGATCAATATATCAAACCACCTACTAGGGCTGTATTACTATTATCCTTCTCATCTTTTCTATATCCTATTTCCTTAGCTTCTTGGGACTATAACTTTACTGTTTGTATCTTATGATTTATGTTGATTGCTTATTCTATTCTATTCTATTCTACTCTACTCTACTCTACTCTACTCTACTCTACTCTACTCTACACTACTCTACTCTACTCTATTCTACTCTACACTCTACTCTACTCTACTCTACTCTACTCTACTCTACTATCACTTTACTCTACTATCACTCTACTCTGCTCTGCTCTGCTCCGCTCCGCTCCACTCCATTCTATTCTATTTTTTGTTTTAGAAAAACAGGCTGCTTTACCTGAGTCAAAGTCCATGCTGAACTAGTGCCCATAAGACATTTCTCATCTCTTTATTTGCACTATGACTGCACTGTTTTGTGCAATGTATTTGTGTGAAGTAGTTGGAAAATGAGCATAATCAAGCCAAAAATGGGCACACCCATTTTATTTAGTCTGATTATCCATATTTTACTTGAGTTGATTTCTCATTCATCGTCATGCCCCATTCACACCTTTTCCCATTCATTGTCAAGCCTCCTGCAGTGGGCCAGATTAAAGAAGTGGGAATGGCACAAATTTCAGCAAGTTATCTTTAATGCTAATCTGACGTAAATGTAGAACACTGGAAACTGGAATATTCCCCAACTTCATTTATATAAAGGTAAAGGTTCCCCTGCCCATCTGTGCTAGTCATGTCCGACTCTAGGGGTGGTGCTCATCTCCATTTTAAAGCCTGAGAGCCAGCGCTGCCCGAAGACATCCCCATAACTTGGGGGTCCTCCTGGATGCACGGCTGTCGATGGAACATCATGTGGCAGCCGTCACCAGGGGGGCCTTCTACCA
>JANHFO010007844.1:155917-174855 GCA_032468095.1 Pareas carinatus
CACTCACCCTGAGTGAAGCCGAAAGCACCAGCCTGAAGATGGCGAGTGAGACCTCGCTGAAACGTTGCATGAATACTTTGATTCCTACACGGGAAAAGACCCAAAAAATCCCAGAACTACATACCTGTACCCGTGAAAATCTACGAAAACAAATATATATATATGTATATATATATTCTAAATTCTCTTTTTGAACATTACAAATGGAATTCTAGGGAGAGTTAGCCAAATATTCCCCAGAACTGAGGAAGACATATTTTTCAGTAGGCAATGGAGCAACAAAATCAGACTTCTAAGAATTTTCCTAGAGGGAATCAAGATACAGAGAAACATAATGGTTCCTGGGCCTTTGATCGCTGTATTGAAGACAGAACATTAGAAGATGCACAGACAGATAGATGTGTGGCAGTCTTTCTTCTCTGAAATATGCAGAGAGCATTATTCCTTCCAGTCAGTTTGCTTCCATATGTAAATATCCCTTAAAGAGCTCTTTGTATGCCCTGTGCTAAATGATCATATTATTAATTCTTTTAGTATGCAAAGGTGATGTGAAAAAGAAAAGGACAAAGTAAAAATCTAAAAAGCGATAATAAAATATGGCCTAAAGGTATAAAATATAAGCTAGCATATAGTTCTAAAAAACTGGATGGAGATACTATAGGAAAAAAATATGGCAATCAATAGAAACAATAAATATTTATCACCATGAATATTTTGGAGGTGCTACAGCGCCACCTAGAGGTCTCAATCTTCCAAAATTTGCCCTAAATGGGTGAAATTACATATACCAGCATACAAACACACAGCATCATAATATATATTATTATGTTTCCTTTGCAATCTTCAGCATCAAAATGTTCCTGTTTTGCTTATTAAAATTGCAATCCTAACTTCCCTGACTGAAACTGAGGCACTGTTGTTTAGTTTTTCTCTCCAACTAGCACTTTGCTATTGACTTGTGAAGGTATTTTCTCAAATCAGAAAACAAAGTCCAACTTGACACGAGGTTTCTTCGACATCTGTCATCTGCCATCCAATTAGATACATAAGCACTTTTCTTGATTTTTGTTTCCCTAAGGATGCCTTTTGTAATCTGTTTGTGCAGTTGACTTACATTCACCCAAGAATGGCTGAAATTATAAATATAAGGCTGTCTTCTCTTTATTCATTTATTTCCCAATCCATGTTGTTCGTCCCTAAATGTTGTCTGGGTAATCATAGAATAAAATGAATATTGTGGACTGTAAGAGCAAGACAATCATTTCTTATAAAAGCTCCCTTAGGTAGAACGATCGAATCACCTCCAGGACCAGGGTTGATCGTTCCAACACATTGAGAAAGAAGCAAATTGAAGAAGGCAGAATTAAACCATGGGTGGGAAAGAAATTGCAATCTGTCAGCTACAGAGGATGAAGAAAATTGTGCAATATTGGTTTAGTACCATTGCATTTGCATCTCTGATTAGACTATCAGATGTGGGCTGCAGAGATGCAGATGACCATTAGATGGCGATAAAATATCAGAATCCTCTCTGCTGCCCCACAGAGGTCACCTGATGTTTTACAGCAGCATAGCCTCTCGGTAGTATATCACAGAGTCCCACTGAAGCCAAGAATCATCACAGCTTTATTATAGTACTCCTCGTAAACAACATGCTACTAATATCCAGGGTTCTACACTTAGCCATATGCATTTTCTGCCTTGCTTTGCGTAAAGACATAATCTGATTTATTGGGCTTTAGCTTAGTGTATTGTATGAACCCAGCAATTGCAGCTGATTATGAGAATTTGTTCAAAAAATTGTAGTTAATTAAATCAAGGCTTAGCATGATGTGTGAACCCAATCTTTATGTATCCAACTGCCTGGTAGGCAAAAATATAGCTTGTAAATATATTTCAATAATAGGAAACCCCATGTAGCCTCTTAAAGTTCTGCAGGTCTAATAACTGATTGAAGTCCAAAGCAGGAAAGGCAAGATTTACATTTCTGTTGGGCTGTAGAGCTTTCATTATAATATTTATTTAGAATAACAATGGCATTCTGACTGTGGGCAGAGAAATCTACTGAATATGAAAGAATTTTGGGGTTTCTTTGTTGGTTGGCTTTTAAATCACTGCCAATGAAAGGGTTCCATACATTAAAGTATCCTTATTTCATTTCCCCCCCAACTTTCCACTGTTATGTTTAACTCTGGTTAAAGAAATGCATATACATTATAAAATATTAATCTAATGAAACATTACCACTGTTATATGCTACTGCTTTTAGAAAAGGAACTTTGAGTCCCAAGCTGCTTTTTTAAAAGATTAAAAAAAATAACCTCTGTTCCTTGATGGCTTAAACTAACTTGAGCAGATCCTTGGTGTCAGAGATTTAGTTCTGCAACTTGTGAATATTAGCACATCCCAAGCATTCATAATATTGTACATCCCTTTCTGTTAGCTTGTAACTTAGAGTCCTTATAGAATGCATCCTCCTGTGCACAACAAAATATAGTCCAGAAAGTCTTCTGGGATGCCTGAGAAATTGCTGGAAACAAAGTTGATTGGTAGAGTTTCTGTCTCAGGGAAGTTCTATAGAAGCATATCTGTTATTTTTTAGGAATATTATATTCCTAGATTTTTAAATATTGCTGTCTATGCCCGTTCCATTGGTTTATTTACAGGTAGCCCTCAACCTATGACCATAATTGAACCAAAGTCTCTGTTGCGAAGTGAAACAGTTGTTAAGTGAGCTTTGCCCCATTTTACAACCTTTCTTGCCACAGATGTTAAGTGAATCACTGCGGTTGTTAAGTTACTAACACAGTCGTTAAGTGAATCTAGTGGCCCATTGTCTTTGCTTGTTAGAAAGTCGCCAAAGGTGATCACAGGACCCAGGGACACTGCAACTGTCATAAGTACATGCCAGTTGCCAAGCATCCAAATTTTGATCATGTGACCACCGGGATGCTGCAACGGTCATAAGTGTGAAAAACAGCCAGAAGTCACTTTTTTCAGTACCCCTGTAACTTTGAACAGTCATTAAATATTGTAAGCTGAGAACTACCTGTATTTTCTTTTTATACTCAATTCGTACGTCCCAACATAAACAATGTCTGAAAAAGAAAAACACTGACCATAATTTCTTAAATATATGTTATTGCAAGCATCACACACACACACACACACAGCAACTTTTTTAAAAAAAATATGTAACAAATGGATATATACTGTATTTTATCCATCCTTGTGATAAGCTAGGTCAGTTATGATGCCTGCTTAGATCAGGAATGTTCAACCTTGGCAAATTAACTGGGGATTTCTGGGGAGTTGAAGTCCACAAGTCTTAAAGTTGCCAAGATTGGACACCCCTACCTTAGGTTAAATATTGAATTTAGATTGAGAAGACTGAGACTGAAATGCGTTATACTTTGAGATACGTTTGAAGAAAGGTTCGGTGGATGAAAATCTGCTAGACGCATTAATAAAATATTTCCGTTTTATTTCTGGAAAAAAAAAACCAGAATAAACAATTTGATTTGACCTTGCTTTTTCCAAGGGAACAAACATTGGCTTCCTTGAAGTTGATATAGATGTTGCAGAAGTTCAGTAATGTGTAAACCATCTGATTTCAGTTCTCTTACAGTACGTAATATAAATGTGCACGCGTTTGTGCGTGTTGTACAAGGCAAGTCCCTAGAGACTCGTATCTTTCGCGCCTGTGGCATCATAGGCTCGAGTCTCTCTTTGTGATTTGAGGCATACAATGCCCCAGGCTACTACACTGATTTATTCAGCTGGCATCTTGATGGCATTTCGCAATCTTTAGTTTAATGAGATCAGGACTGTTTTGGGAGAAGACAACAAGTGAGCCTGGTGTGCTTTAGAATCATAGCATAAGCACCACCATTTTGGGACAGTGCCCTGACAGCTGTTCTGAACTGTCTTGTGTTCTAATAAACTACAAAGGAAAAAGGTAAAAGCGGTCCCTGCGACTTTTACCTCACTAGTCATGACCAACTACAGGGGGTGGCGCTCATCTTCATTTCTTAAGCCAAAGACCTGGTGTTGTCCAACCCCCTGCTCAGGCATGAAACTGCATTTCCATTTCAGACTAAAGGTTTTCCAATCTCTTTTTTAAAACTTCCAGGGTTGGGGCATTCACAACTTCTGGAGGCAAGCGCTTCCACTGATTTATTGTTCTAACTGTCAGGAAATTTCTCCTTAGTCCTCGGTTGCATCTCTCCTTGATTAGCTCCCATCTATTGCTTCTTAGAGCCAAATGATAACATACACAGGAGTACACAGGCACAGGAGAAAGAACTACAAGCTGGGCCACACCCAAATCCTTATGTAGCAATCGCTAAACAATTCCCTTTGACTGACTCTCAAACAGTCCTCATTGGCTGACTTGCGTCCAGGCAGACATTCCAGACCATGAATACTCTGACTCATTTGCACATTTTCCAGCTGCTAGGATGGCAGCAGCTGGGAGAAGTGATGGGAGCTCACTCCATCTCGTGGCACTTGTTTCTCGAATTGCCGAGCTGTAGACCTTTAATGATCTAAGATTCCGCATCCTAACCACTGAGCCACTGCATCCTCTAATAAGCTATAACTTAATCTGCCTGTGATTGACTGAGCTCCTCTAATATTATCAAGCAATGAGTGAATATAAGACCATTGATTTCCACTACCTAATCAGTTTGGGTCCAAAGAAAATGGAATGGCAAGAGGATCCAGTTGCCATGGCTTGAAAAAGCCAGACTGGAGGTAGCCTGAATTGAAAATATGTCTTGTCGAAGAAAACAGTACTGATTCAATGGAATTAAAAGACGAACGTCTCTTAATATGAAAAGGAAAGGAACTTGAGAGGTAGAACAGCCACACGGTTGTCATGCAGCTGGAATGAGAGAAATAAAGGATGTTTAGTTTACAGACACATTTGAAATAATCACCTAATCCTTCATTGGCTTATTAAGAAATATTCTTCTTTTTCTCCACCAGTGCATGGTTTGGCCCCCATCGTAACCCCTTCTGAGCTCATGTATCAAACATGTTTGGAAAGATAATCATTTTCAGACTTCCCTATATAATAATTCCTTTCTTATGAAGCATATGTATTGATAAAACATTTAAAATATGTTCACGACCTGTGTCATGTTGTGTTTGATTTGTGCTAAGACCTGAGCAGCTACAACAGTGTGATAAATGGGGTGTCATGGAAATACAACCAGTGTCCCTTTAGTGCCAGCAGACTGTACACATGTTCCCTGGAAGACAGCTTTGAAAGTTCACCGATCACAGCATCACTGTCACATTATGCGCTTGCACTCTCAGCAACTGAATATCAGTGCGCACTCAGCAAACAGCTTCACATCATATGACCTTTCCTACACATAAACAGAAATAGGCAATCTGGGGTATAACAAGGACTATAAAAACAGTTGAAGTGACATCTAAAACTGTGGCTCTTGTATAATTCAGAGAATAAAATGCACTGGGAACAGCAGCAGAGGGATAAAAAAAATCAAGATAGACAAAACAATTGTGCAATGAAAGTCACACCATGTTTGTTGATGAGAGAGGGGGGGCAGGCAGGCAGATAGATGGTAGGTAGGTTGGTAGGTAGGTAGGTAGACAGAATTAGAGACAGACAGGCAGGCAGGCTGTGGATAATAGATATAGATACAGTCACAATTTTGACCATCGCACCGATTATGAACATGCAAATTAGCCCTTAATTGCACCTCCTCACCATAAATCTGGCAAGTTTTTCCAGTATGCTTTAGGATCCTCTGAACAGTCTTTTAACATTTGACCAGAAAATAAGTAATTTAGATTAGCTATAAAGTTTCCCCTAAATAAATTCTAGAAATTATGTGGCATGCTTGCTCTTACTCTCTGTTGTGTTGTTTACTCTTCTTTTAGCTATTAAAAAAAATGCTTAACTCTTTTGTTTTCAGAAGGAATCCCCAAATTTCATGTTTATTTTGCTTGGGGGGGAATAATCATCACCGCACTCGCCTCCCACCCCTTTCTAGCAGGTCATGCTCCAGTGAATCACTCTCTGCCCACTGCCACTTACATGAGCACCTGAGGACCACCCAAATTTTCACACAGCCCATGATTGGGCCACGGCCCACAGCTTGGCAACCTCTGGACTAGAAGATATCTGAAGTACCTTTTACCTCATGATAGATTCTAACAGTAATCCTTATTTAAACAGAAGAGGAGCTATATCTATTAGACCGAAAGACCAAGATAGCTAGATCACAATGGGAAGTCTACAAAAACTCCAGAATATTAAGGCAATCACATTATACCGTCCCTTTCCCCATCTCTGCATTTGAGTTTACTGAAAAGTAGCTAATAATTCAAACGTAGCTCTTTGTGTGCACAAAAATATGTTGATCTTGCAAGCTAAGATTACATGATACACTGCTAATGATGTCAAGAGTTTTTGAGATATTTATACTTTCCAAAAGAATACTCGTCCCCTTAGCTGTAATAGCCAAATAAAATATAGCAAGGTCAATCGTAAACAGAGGCAAATCAAAGTATTTCATTCAATTCAATATTCCTATAACAATTGACATGCATTGGAATCAGAACTGAAGTATAGAGAGTATGGTCTGTTAAATGAACAAATAGAGAGGGCTAATATTTCAACACAGACTTAAAAAGTATATTCTGTCAAATTTCAGTCCCTGAAAATTATCAAGATTCCCTATTATAACTGCTGATCCAGCTTATATATTGATTTTCAGATACCCTTTCAACAGAGTATAAGCTTCTTTCTTTATTGTGATATACAAGAAACCTATTTTGATTTTCTTATTTGGATTGCTTGTTGGCTATCTTCTTTTTTCTGTAGTTGGGTGGATCAAGACTGAGTGTGAGCAGAGCAAAGACTATGGGTCAAGCTACATTTTACATGAATTATACAGCTTGCCACTGAGCATTATTATTCTTGTTATGTATTCAGTTTTTTAAAAAATTGATCAGCTAGTGCTGGCGATTTAGGATTTTAAGTACCATTATAATGTGGATGTGGTTTCAATTCAAGCTGGTTTTTATAAACTGGATGTTATGATGTGGAATAATTTTTAATTTTTATTAACTGAAGATGGTAATGAAGAGAAGGAAGAGTAGAAAATGTGTCTAGCAGAAGTTCAACCATTTATTATGTGTTGGCAAACTCTAAATCTTTGCTGTTGTTAAGTCGCTAAGTCATGTACAACTGTTTGTGACCCCCATGGGCACTTCTGTCCTCCACTGTCTCCCGAAGTCTGTCCAAGTCCAGACTCACTGTGTCAATAACACTATCGAACTATCTCATCCTCTTTGCCCCCTTCTCCTTCTGCCTTCAGTCTTTCCTCAGGGTCTTTTCCAATGAATTCTCTCTTCTTATTAGGTGGCCAGAGAATTTGAGCTTCATCTTCAGTATCTGTCCTTCCAAGAAGGTCTCTCAAGAGTGTCCTCCAACACTTTTTTTGGGGGAGGGGTTATGTATTACTAGTACAGAAATCCATTTGTCATACTGATTAATCAAGAACCAAAAATCATGTGATTCCAGAAGGGTCCCCAACCCCTGGTCCATGGACTAGCACTGGTCCATGGCATGCCAGCAACCGGACTGTGCAAACAAGCCAAGTTCCATTAGCAAGATGCAGCAGCACACAAAACCACACTCCCTCGGGTCTGCGGAAAAACCTTTCTCCATGAAACCAGTCCCTGGTGCCCAAAAGGTTGGGGGCCACTGACTGGTATAGAGTATAAGATGAAGAGCTGGGAGACCTTCTGTAATCTAAAGAAGAATCCAAGACAAATCATGCCAAAGGAGTCAGGCACAACAGAGAAACCGCATCCTATATCTACTGATATTTGAGGAGGCTCAAGACTTTCATGAATAATAATCACAGCTGATCATCTGCAGAAGGAGAATATCAATATTGAACCTCGGTCTATTTCAAGAGAGCACATTATGTCTACATTCTAATATGCTAGTCCCTTTTGCAGGCACATCTTCGCAAAATCCTCATTAAAAAGTCATTTTTGCTCAGAGTCACAGCAATGACAGAGAAATCACTGAACGGTAGAACGGTTCTGTAGTGTCCTTTTCTGTTCTTCATCAGGAGAAAAAGAGGAAACCTTCTGAACGCCTTGAGTGTCACCAGCTATTTTGCAAATATACACTGCCCTCTATCAGAGAAATAAAACATAGCACCTCCAAGGCAGAAAGTTTTGCAGTTGTATTCCAACTGCATTCCAGAAGAAAAGTAGCAAAGTAGTAAAATATCAACAGTAGTAAATATAACAAGAGAGAAATTGGCTTGAAGAACCACATTGGCAAATGCATCTATGTACACTGTTTCAACTAGAAGTCTTATCAGAGAAGGAGAATGTAAATAGATTAATAACAGCTGTGGGTTATAAATAACTTGTGTAAATAATACAATGCCACGCTGCCCACTGTACAGTATTTGTAAATGGTCAAGTAAGACTTTGATCCAAAGGCCTCTTTGAAAAACAAAGCACAAGAAAACTGAAATCACCTGCGAAGCATCTTACTAAATAGTCTCCATCCCTAATTGGATTCTTACTTCATCTAGGTCTGCTTTAGCTTGGAACACCTTTGAACTTGAAAGAAGAAAGGGTGTTAATACATGCCTTCTGCATTTGATTTTTGCATTTCCATAAAACATGTTACACAAACCTATGATGGATAGTTCATGTTATTGTTAGACCTAAGCAGTCCTCTTCATATCTATATGGAAATATTTCCTATCAAGCAAGCCCCAAGGAACTTTGGGTCAAATAATCTGCCTTGGGTTAGGAGATTAAGCGTCAATCAGGGACCTAAAATTAAAGTGCATCTTTTATTTCAACCTCTGGAGCTTATAGAGCAAATGGTCTTGTGATATCATAAAGACGGGGAGATTTAATGTGGCAATAAGGTTTTGTGGAGTAGTAGAGCACATTCTGCACCTGAATATGATATGCAGTATGCAATTCAGAGTTGAAGCATCGACAGTAATGCAAAAGGCAAAGATAGTCAGGGATAATTACATAACTGGTCATTGTCGCGCAACAAAATGGTGGCTGGATGGCAATCCAGTTCTGCTTGTGCTTCTGAGTCTCTTTAAAGAGGCAACTTCCCTTGCCCAAACCATAGAGTTGATCCCTTGATGAGTTCCAGTGATGACCCTGGGAAGAATTACAAGTCTCATAATGCTGATCTCTTCTTCAAGCAGGCTTTATAAGACCCCAAAGTTCCCATCGGAGCCTGCCTGGAAGCTTGGCCAGCAACTCTTACACAATTCATGTTTTCTACGGTTTATTTTGTATATTAGACAAAACCCAGGACTCATTTCCCAGTGGGCAGCATATGCAATAAAGGAGCACCATCACAAGCAATTTTCTCAGCTTTGTTTCTTTTCTTCTGTTCTGATGTTCCACAGAAATAGTTGTTTTCCTCCGCCCCCAAACCCTACACCTCAACTATGGTTCCAGGAAAGCCACAGAACATTAGAGTCACTAATACTAGTCATCCAATGCAGATCAGAGTTGCCGTATCCAGGCTGCCCAAATCTGCATGACTACTAAATAGCAGCAAAGTGATAACAGAGACATCTCCCTGTTGTGGCTGTGCTTTGTTGATGCCTGGTGGTTTATTCATATTATTGCAGCCCAGGTATGCAATAATGCATTGCATGTATTATTATCCTTTGTAGTACAAAACATTAAACACAGCGTAATCCAGTTTGGGCTTCTTTTCATAATTCCCAGTGACACATCACTTTGAGTCATGGTTCTATTTACGATAATATTCTTTAATGCCTTGAAGTAAACCTGAGATTCCCTTCTCAACGCCTGGGCAATGAATACTGAAACATCTATCCCTCTCTCTAGATCATCAGATGACACATTTATGTTCAATTCATTATAGGGATTGCTGCACATGATGAGTTACGGCCGAGCCATTTGTTGACAAAATTCCTGATGTTGATTTTGACAGATAGGTGGAAAGGGAGGGAAATTTCTGGAGAAGGGGTAGGAGAGCATTTTGTTCGTAATCAACATTATTCTGAGTCAAATTGTTCTTTAGGGGCAGCTGTATGTACAACTAAATTTAGCCTCTAAACTCCATCGTAAAATAATCCCGGCTGCGTGCCATCCTTGCAAGATTGTACAGACAGCAAGCACACACAGAAGTACTAGCTCTAACTTTTTTGTAAGATTACACTAATAGATTACACTAATAGATGCCGGCAAGTCTAAGAGCCCCTGTCTGACCATTTTCTAGACTGCACTCCTCTGCCTGTCTCTCATACCCTGGGAACATACCCTGTTTCCCTGAAAATAAGACCTAACCGGAAAATAAGCCCTAGCATGATTTTTTCAGGATGCTCATAATATAAGCCCTTCCCTCAAAAATAAGCCCCAGTTAAGATTGTCAGTCAGATGGACGCATTGAGTACTGTATTTCCCTGAAAATAAGATCTAACCAGAAAATAAACTCAAATGCGTCTTTTGGAGCAAAAATTAATATAAGGCCCAGCCTTATTTTTGGAGGAAAACACGGTACCATTACATTATTATTCCTTGAACTTCACTGCCTTTTCTACAGGTAGCTCTCGACTTATGACCACAACTGAGCCTCAAGTGTCTGCTGCTAATGAGACATTTGTTAAGTGAGTTTTTTTTCCCATTTTACAACCATTCTTGTTTCAGTTATTAAGTAACTCGCTGCAGCTGTTATGTTAGTAGTATGGTCATTAAATGAATCTGACCTCCCCGTGGACTTTGCTTGTCAGAAGGTCACAAAAGGCGATCACAGGACTCTGAGGAACTGCAACCATCATAAATACGAGCCAGTTGCCAAACATCTGGATTTTGGTCATGTGACCATGGGGATGCCACAACGAAGTCGTCAGTCCTTTTTCCAGTTCCACTGTAACTTTGAACATTCATTAAATGAACGGTTGTAAGTTGAACACTACCTGCATACAATTCACATAAAAATATTTAACATTGGTGATGATTACAGTTCATGCACATTGAGACTTTTGTTGCATACAGCACAATATGAGAAAGTTTCTTTTCATGTAAGGGTACTCTCCTCTCGTGCATAAATTAATCCTGCCATTTTTTTAGGGAGTGAAGAGGAATTCTGCAGTAAACAAGGAGGTATATAAAGGGGAAATTTGGAGGAATCTGTTGACAGATACATTTTCTTAATGGATATACAGTCCCAGGTCTGGAAAAAGTGTGCATTATTAGCAAATTGTATCTTTAACAAATGTCTAATTTTCTCCATTCCCTACTCCCCAAAAAACCCCTTTCCAAATCTGATAATCTGCGAGTTCAGAATATTAAGAAGTTAATTCGACTCAGGAGAAATAACATAATTTTTTCCAAATCGAGCTATGAAACTCCAACCCAAAGAACTGTAAAGTCACTTCAAATTTTGGGGATTAAAAGTCCCCCAGTTAAATCGTTTGTTTCCCATAGACATACAAAGCAGAAGTGGGAATTATTGGCTAGCCTTACTCTGAGCAGCCCAATCAAGTTAAATCGTTGCAAAACTGAAGGATTGAAAAGAAAATGTTCACTTTAAGATTATCTATAATTTGCCCAGTGAGTCTCTAGCATTCCACAGCTCTAATAGCTTCCAATGATCTTATGGCATGACCACTAATTGACAAACTAAGAAAGGACTGTCTGGTGTCCCAAATAAGCAGGTATCTTTAAATGACATCAGTTTAACACTCTAGAAGGCAGGGGAGGGATTCTGTCTGGTTTGTGAAGCAGCAGCTCAATGAAGACATAAAAGCACTTAGTGGTTCTTGTTGGATTTTTGTTTTTCCGTGGGTTTTGTCAGAGAGAAAGGCAGTGGGAATTCAAGGGTACTTGTTATTGGCAAATCCATTTCCCTAATTTTCTTCACAGAACATGTTATTAAGGTAGAAAATGCAAAGAACCAGTAAGCATTCATGCTTCTAGCTAAGACAGTCGCATTCACAGTTTCTCGATGGTATGAAATTCTCCGCATCAGTCTAAAATTAACTTACACACAGGGGTATGGCTTAAACAGTAGTCGTGGAGGTCTAAGGGGTACTGAGAATAAGATTCAGACACTCAGAATATACATGCCCGGAATCACCTTCTAGGGAAGATGGGCACCATAAAATTTTCATAAATAAATATACAGTATAATAAAATAAATATGCTTGTGCTTAGGAATGTGCAACCTTGGCAAGTTTAAGACTTGTAGACTTCAACTCCCAGAGTTCTCAAGCCAGCAGTTAAAGTTCACAAGTCTTAAAGTCGCCAAGGTTGCACATGGCCAACTTGCCGCGGACAATTCATCACAGCCAACTCATTGTGGGATAGTTCACCATGGCCAACGCATCACAGGAAGCTTGTCACAATTCAATTTAGTTCAACAATTTAATTTGGTTTAAAATAATTTTAAAAAACATTTTAATTTTTGTCATTCACCTTTCATTTCGTCCCTCCTTTTGCATCCTTTCTTTAATGATTCTATTCTACCATTTCTTCAATATTAGGGTAACTCTTGTCCCATGATGAGTTTTTCTGTCATGAGTTGGCTATGGCAAGTTGTCCCATGGCAGGTTGATTCGGGAAAGTTGTCCTAGACCTGGTTGGACCCCCATCTCCATGCTTAAGGATAAAATCTCAGTCTATGTACCTGATTATCTCTAGAATTCTTCAACAGTTCTGTATTATTTAAAAGTAAAGTAGTTAAAAAAGAGATCTGGGAAAACATTGCCAATCCATTTAGTTGCCCAAAATGCTTACACACCTTTAAAAGACTTGTCTCTTCTCCCAATTGTGACAGTGTTAAAACCTGCTCATCTCAAATACATATATACATACATACATACATACATACATACATACATACATACATACATACATACATACATACATACACTCTTACCATTATTTCGAGGATTCTATGCTGCTTCTATCAGTTTTACAATTGATTTTATTGGCTATTTTATGTGAAGGAAAAGGATTTTGATCTTGGGTTGTCATAGCAACCTGTTCAAATTAGCAAGCTTTATTGCATGTTTGAGGCATTGCTCAATCTCTGCTTTCGTTCCAGAGCAAAATTTTGATTGCTAGATGTCTCCATTTATGTTTTTTATCCATAAAAGCTCTTCGACTTGAGTAATCGCCTCAAATCTACCATTTGCAAACCCAGAATCATAGAAAACATATGCTGAAAATGGCCTTATAGATCATCTAATCTTACCCAATGTTCAGTCAGAAATCCAGTCAATAACCCAGGCTATTCATTCTCTTTGAAAATCTCTAGGAAGTCCACCAGATTTTCAGGCAAAGTATTCTATTGCTTAAAAGCTCTCTAAATGTCTCCTCAGATCCACCTGGACATTCCTATCTTTTAATTTAAATAAGCTAGTTCCTGTCCAGCTTTCATTTCAATAGAAAAAAGCAGCTGCCTCTTCTACCATATGACCATGCTTAATTAGGGGTATTTCTATCATATTTTTCCTACTGTAGTTTTCTCTTTTCAATGAAACATACCCAGCTTCTTTTGCCAATTCTTAGAGAAGTTAGCTTCCAGATCATTGGTCATCTTGTTAGTTCTCCTTTAAAACTGCTTCTCCATGTCTCCCCCATGCTATGTTTGTAAGTTACTTATAAAGACACTGAATGGCGCTAGACTGAAGATGAACATCTAGAGCAGGAGTTTGGACTTCAACTCTCAGAATTGCTCAGCCAGCACAAATTCAGGTCTTCTAAAAGGCCAACTGAGTTAGGCACATCCTTATCTTCCAGAAGATGGGGACTATACCAAGAGAAGGCATGTACTACAACATTCCTTGACTGACAGGATCCAGAGCATGTCATCCTGTTGGACCAGATTGGACAGGTGGGAAGAAGAAGACCCCTTGGGTAACCTGTCCCAAGCCATGAAGGGCTTCTAAGATGACAAACAGCACCCTGAGTTGCTTTTGGAGACATATTGGCAACTAATGTACACTCAAAGCAGCATTTTCTCATGTGTCAAATAGTTGACTCCATGTACAACCTGTGCAGCTGCATGCTGTACCAGCTGAAGCTTCCAAATTCTCCTCAATAGTAGTCCCATGTAGAATGTGTTGCAACATGAGTGGTCCTCATGGGATTGTAGCAAGACTACAATTGGAAAGAAATGGCTATTTATGCTCTACTGGGTGTTTGTGGCCAAGGCAGAATATAAATACATCAAATAACAAAAGACTTTGATTACAGTGAGACTTCTTAGTCAGGGCTTCAAATTACAGTTCATATACTTTCTTGCTACTTATTTTTTTTGCTAGTTACATTAAAATTCACTCCTGTAAACTCCATAAATGCAAATCTGGTTTTTAGATCTGATTATTACTTTTTTCCTTTGTGCAAAACAGGTTTTTTTATATATATAGAAAATCAATTTGGGGTTCCTTGTGGAATAGAATGAACACAAATGTGATGATTGCCAAATGCGAGCATAAACAAAAAAAATTTTCAAGTTTCCAACATAGACTTAACCAAGAAAGGAGAGAAAATAAAAATGTAAATTATTTCAAGAGCGCTTGCCACCAGGCCTGCAAAGGGAGTTTAATTAGTTTGGCATTAAATAGAGAAGGGGTTCTTCCCAGCAAACCTTGAACGAAGACTCTCTTTCTTTCTTTGCCACCTTGTAAAACTTCTTTCTGTAATAATAAAAAAAGTGTGTCGCTTAGCGGCAGACCTGCAAAACTCCTAGTCTGGGGACGAAAGACAAAGGGAGTAGTTCACTCCCTTCTATACTCAGAAAAAAACCAGGTGCCTCATTTAAAAAGCCAGGAATGAAGTTTTCACTAGCAAACTTCTGCCAAGTTGAACAGTTCAGTCTTGGTAAGATTATAGCAATAAAAAGCTGGAGCTGGGAGAGAACATTGAAGTGCTGGATAAAGAAGGAAGCTCACTGTAAAACAAAACACAAAGAGAAGCACGTCAGGAAGTCCAAATATGCCCGAGAATAAATATTTTGCATTAAAGGCTTCTTTTTACATGTGGAGCTGAATAAAAGTTTATAGGCATCTATTTGTTCATATTTCTTTCTCCCCAAAGATGCAGTCAGGCAGCAAACCTGTATAAACTGATAAAATAGGTCCTGGGGTTTTCTACACAGTCAGAAAAAAAGACAAGTGCGTTCTTCAATTAATTGGCGAAGTCTGTTTCAGTCCTGATTAGTTCTGCTACACAGTAGGGAGTGAGGGAAACTGAAGGAGGACCAGTTGCGAAGTACTAGAAAATGAAAATGAAGTGAGGCAGAAAATTTAAAGTGCTGCTGTTTTACTTGCAAAAGACAAAAAAAAATTCAAGAACATGTTATAAAAAGCAGATCAATTTGCTTGCCAAGAATTTGGATTCCGTCATCTCTTCTCGGTAAACACACAGCATGGTCTCAAGATGTCTGCAGCCTCATTTTCTCACTTTACTTTTGTTGCTTTTCAGACACGATTTGTGCTGCCTCTAACAAATGAAAATGTGCCCCTTTCGGGCTTCATAAGGTGAGCAGCTTCCTTTCCAGAGCATTAGTCTCCCCAAATGGTCAGAGTCACTGAAAAAGAAATACAGTAACTGATGGCAGCAGAAGTCTCATATGCGAAACAGATTAATAGTAATCCAATGCTCCAGCTTGAAGATGTTTTCCCATTTGACATTGGGGGATTTTCTTGGGAAATTCAAGGTTCAAGGGGAAAATTAGTTTGTTTTTTAAAATCAGTTAACCCAATAAACCAGGGCCAGAAATGAATCTACTTGGCTTCTAAACATAGATAATATCATAAAAATAATCCAGGCCAGAGCCAATCCCAAAGTGATATGAAGCATCTATCGGGAAGTGCCATAAATGTCATGGCTTGCTGATTGTTTTTAGTGAAATATAGTTTTCGGTGCCATTGTAACTTCGAATGGTCACAAAGCAAACTGTTGTAAGTCGAGGACTGCCTATGTTCAGAAATAAGCAATTGGGTTTTGTAGCGAACAATTTTTTTAAAAACAGAAAATGCATTTGAATCATATTGCTTTAAAAGAATTAATATTTTATTGAACATGGATTATCCAACTATGGGACGTATTAGGCCCTGGACATTTGGAAATGCAGTCCCACAAAATAATAAAAATAAAGGAAGTTTGTTATTTATATACACTAGCTACATTATATAATTCCCCTTCACTCAATGTGGCACAGACAAGCCAAAAGGTTGGATACCCACGTATTAAGCAAAAAACCACGAACTTTAAGGGTTTGAGGGGAGTTTTTTGGCATTGTTCTGGCCAGAGGAACTAGTTGGTGCAGAAGGCCAGGAAGGGGTTAACTAATGTCTTACCCTGGCCTCCTTATGTTGGTCAAAGGGCAGTCCAAGGCCGAGAGTTAGCAGGGCAATCAAGCAAACAATGTAAACAGGATTAGGAAGTCCAAAGTGGTCTGAGGTCACAAGAAAACAGAGCAATCAGTCAAACAGGTTAAACAGACTTACAAAGTCCCAGCCGGTCCAAGGTCACAGAAAAACAAGGGCCCCGCAGAGTCCAAACAAATTCCAAACCAAAATCAAAACCAAGTCCAAACCAAGTTTCACCAGAGTCAGAAGTTCCAATAGAGAGGTCATGAGCCACAGAACCAAATTCCAGAAAGGCTAAGCCAAGAATCTGAAACAGAAGTGCTGAGTGTTCAGTTGCAGGAACTGACTGGCCATGATTTCTCACTCCTTTCAAGCCTCCTCAGAGGGTGGGGGCCACCTGCGACGGTCAATCGCTTGGTTAACTTGTGATCTCAGTTCCTCCCTTTTGAGCCTCTACATCAGTCTTGCATCTAAAAGATCGCAGTCAGCTGTGGCCCTTTTTGACTCAGCATTTGCCATCTGTTGACTGTCCAGCTGAGTTGGTTCTGCCTCTCTTCCCTGTTTCCTCTCCTCCCCTGCTGTTTCTGATAAGACAGTTGTGGGGAAGGGTGGACGAGGTAAGGGCAAGCCAACCAGATGTGAAGGCCCTTCATCTCCTGAGTCGTCAGACGAGTCCTCATCCAGCCGAGAAGACTGAGATGGAGACTGAGGCATGACAGGCATTCACTGTGAATCTTTTTTTTTTAAGGGCAATATGGAGGCCACATTGGTACGACTGCCATCTTGCCATTTTTAAGCATTCTTCCCCTCCCAAGGAGCTACTCATATTATAATGAATGATATATTTATCATTTTAAAAAAAACTTCTATTCAAGAGCTCCTTGATTAGGTTTTAATTTATTATTACTTCAGGAAAACAATGAAAAAAGTAAAACTCGATTGCTGTGTGGATAATCATGACGCTGTTCTATTAAAATGCTTATTTTCAGTTCATTAATTGATTTGTTTTATACCCAGTTACCCAAAGCCATATTAATAAAGATCAAGGGAAAAAATTGTCATAAAATATTGGAAACATTTTTAAAAATTCAACTGTTTGTTGCAATGCATTGAGCTTTACAAGTAAGAACAA
The DNA here is from genome assembly GCA_032468095.1 of Pareas carinatus. Taxonomy (NCBI): domain Eukaryota; kingdom Metazoa; phylum Chordata; class Lepidosauria; order Squamata; family Pareidae; genus Pareas; species Pareas carinatus. Next base: position 173,444 of record JANHFO010007844.1, read on the forward strand.
TTCATATTTTATAACAAATTCCAGCTTGATGTGTACTACAGAAGCAAAAGAAAGACAGTTGGGATGTTTAGTTAGTTTAATTTAATTTATTTACATTTCTATGCCACCCTTCTCCCAAAGGACCCAGGGTAGTGAACAGCCAATAAAACACAATAAAACACAATAAATTACAATTATAACCAATATTAAAATACTAAACTGATTGGCCAAATTTAAAAGATTTAAAATTTAAAATTCTCATCCCCAAAAACAATATCCAAATTAAAAACCAGAGGGAGTTAGGATAGCCCAGCCTGAACAAATAAATGAGTTTTAAGGGCACGGAGGTCTGTGATCATGAGTATCTCTGGGAGGAGTTGATTCCAAAGGGTAGGGGCTGCCATAGAGAAAGCTCTGCTCCTGCGGGTCGCCAGCCGACATTGTTTGGCTGACGGAACCCTTATGAGGCCCTCTCTGTGGGAGCGTACTGGATGGTGGGAGGGAACTGATGGTCAATCAAGCTCTAGTCATTTCCCGCCTGGACTACTGTAATGCTTTCTCATGCATATGGGGTCCTGATCCAGAAAGAGGCGCAATTGGTGGATCAGACGAACCTGATAGAAAGCCCTCCAGGCCACGGCCGCCAAATATTCTTCCAAAGACAGCCGCACATCCAGGAGGATGCCCAGGTTGCGAGCCCTTACCGTGGCTGCCAATGTATCACCTCCAATAGCCAGCGATGGGACCAGCTGGCTATATTGGAGCACCAAAAGCCACAGCCACTCAGTCATGGAAGGGTTTAGCCTGACCCTGTTCCTCCCCATCCAGACCCGCACAGCCTCAAGACACTGGAACGTCATGTCAAGGGCATCATTTGGGTGGCCTGGGGTGGAGATATATAGCTAGTAATATCAGCGTACTGCTGGAACTCCACTCCAAAGCCATGGATGATTTCGCCCAGCGGCTTCATATAGATGCTGAAGAGGAGGGGCGAAAGGACCGACCCCTGTGGCACTCCACAGAGCAGCCTCCTCGGGGTCAACCTCTGCCCTCCTGCCAACACCATCTGTCACCGATCAGAGAGATAGGATGAGAGCCACTGTAACTCAGTGCTTCCCACCCCCAACCCCTCCAACCGGCACAGCAGGGTACCATAGTCGATGGTATCGAAAGCCACTGAGAATTCAAACAGGACCAGGATAGAGGAACATCCCCTATTCTGATCCCACCAGAGATCATCCACCAATGCGACCAATGCCATTTCCATGTTGTAACCAGGTCTGAAGCCGGACTAGCACCGGTCGAGATAGACATTTTCCTCCAGGTGCTGCAGGAGCTGATATGCCGCCACACTCTCAACAACCTTCTCCAAAAAGCAAAGGCTGGAGACAGGATGATAGTTGGCTAAAACAGCTGGATCCAGGGAGGGCTTC
>JANHFO010007844.1:182216-193354 GCA_032468095.1 Pareas carinatus
TTTTTATTAGTTCATAATATAAAATACAAAAATACAAAAGAAAATAGTGGAAAAATAAATGAGGGAGAAGGGAAGGAAAAGGTGTAAGGCAAAGGGAAAAAAAGAAAGAAAAGGTGTTGACTTCCGACTCCCTTCGGCTAGAGCCATTGTAGGCAGGGTATGGTTCACTGAAGACAGCATAATAAGCTAGAAATGGCCATCCATGTCTCCCTTCCTTTTCCGGGGAATTTCTCCTGTAATAAAAGCATTGGTATCTGCCTGCAATGACTCTAGTCTGGGCTGAAGGGAAAATGTGGACCTGGATGTTCCATCCCTGAAATCAGGGACCACTAGGTGTTATTCTTCACAAGACTCTAATACTCCCTGGACTAAGCCAGCAAAAGGATGAGCTTGTGATACAGGGGCTAAGGCAACTGCCTAGCAAGTAAATCAGCCCAGGTTCAAATCCCAGTTTGGACTTTCAGCTGGGATTAGGGTATGGCTCGATGAGGACAGCATAATAAGCTAGAAATGACCATCTGGTGATTTTTTTCTTGTAATAAAAATATTAGTGTCTGCCTGCAAAGTCCTTAGTCCAGTGATGGTGAACCTATGGCAGTGTGCCACAGCAGGCACGAAGAGCCCTCTCTGTTGGCACATGAGCCAAGTTGCCCCAGCATCGCCCCAGAGCTGAGCATGCTCAGAAGAGAGTAGCAGCGCCGGGTGATGATGTCACGAGCCACGACTCATAAGCTGCATCTTGTCCGGGCAAGCCATCACTGCCCTAGAATCAGGGACCAGCAGGTGTCACTATTCACTAGCGTTTATATAAATAATGCTTTGAACCCATTCCATGCCTTCAGGCTGTGCACTGGGTATATCTTGGGTAGCGCCACCCTAGAACTGAAGATGATAAATTCCCAGAACTAGGAGACCCAAAGACTGAGAGTCATTCAAGTTCTGCCAGAGTTCAGCTGAAGCCTCTTTTTGTGGTCTTTTTATTATTATTGTTTGTCAACCTGAAAAATAATACAATATTAAAATTCCATCAAACAATCCCGAGAAGCAATAGCAGCAGCGAATGCATCGATTTTAATGTTTAAAAAGGTAAATACTGACCAATATAACCCATACAAAGAACAGCTCTTTGGGGGTTCTTCATACATTTGAAAAGTGGGAAGAGGTCCTGGGAGGAAAAAGTTTTTAAAAAACCCACTGGCTTAATGCAACTCCCAATTGATTTACAAAATAAGTATTCAAGGCAGATAAATAACAAATATAAATGTCAGGGTTGTTGTTTTTTTCCCTTCCTTCAGTTACTTTCTTCTCGTGGCTCTCTTGTTGGCTTTTAAACGACAAGCCATCCTGAATACACACAAGTGGGTAGTGAGCTACAAAAAAAAATGACAACCACACTTAGTTATTGATTTCTCCTGGAGAGGAATTACAAAAATGGTCCTTCTACCTCACTTGACTTCTGCTCCTCCATTGGTTCTCCTCTGTCCTGGTTTGCTGTTTAGTCTCAGTTCCCATTTTCAACTTTTAATCTTTTTCTCATGGTTCAATTTTGTCAACCACAGAGCTAAGCTGTTGGTGGTAGTAAGGCACCACCTGCAGTGGTTAGTATCTGATGTTCTTAAAGGAGCCTAGAGCGGTACAGGTAGACCTCAAATGACAATAGTTTGTTCAGTGGCCATTTGAAATTATAACAGCCCTGAAAAAAGTGACTTATGATCATTTTTTGCACTTGCGACCATTCTAGCATCTTTATGGTCACGTGTTTGAAATTCAGATGCTTGGCAATCGACTCATGTTTATGACGGTCGCAGTGTCCCAGGGTCATGTGGTCTCCTTTTGCAACTTTCTGACAAGCGACATCAATGGGGGAAGCCAGATTCCCTTGACAACCAAGTTATTAACTTATCTACTCCAGGGATTCACTTCACAGCTGTGGCAAGAAAGGTCATAAAATGGGACAAATCTCACTTATCAGCTGCCTCACTTCGCAGCATAAATGTGGGACTCAGTTATGGTCCTAAGTCAAGGACTATTTGCAGTAAAAAAAATTATTGGATAATAATAATAATAATTGGATAAGACAACCAGCAACCATCAAATATCTTTTTTGAAATGGCACACAGAGAGAGAAAAATTGAGCATTTTCAGGAAAAAAAATGGAAACTTAAAAGAGAAACAAGTCCTGGGAAATTTATTCAGAAAAAAGTTTCTGATGTTATCAAAAATAATAGGACTGTTCAGATTCTTCCCAGTATTAGAAAAGTGGCCTGTAATCAGTCACAAGACAATAAGGCATCAACCCAACGTAAAGAGAAAAAAAAATCCAATTTCGATGCAGAAGTCCAAAAAAATCCAACCAGATTGAGCATCCTTTATGATGTGGAGACTATATTTCCTGGAACGCAATTTGTTGAGTCTCAGATGCCAGCAAAAGGCGACTTTGAAGCAAGTTCCTGGTGACATGCCCTACCACTTTTTTGATCTCCTCTTTTCTGTCTCCCAAGAAATATTCTGGCTAAAACTCAGATAGGCACACTTTAGAAAACTCCGTATGGTTCATCCTTGCTCTAGAATGCACAGTATCCTAGCAGGATCTGCTCACAACTTATTAATAATCAGGCATGATCAATATATTCTGAAAGCAAATGGAAAGAAAACCATTATAGGTGTAATGTATTATGGATTAATGATGTTGAACATAGCGGAGTGTTTAGCTTAATAGAAAAGATTCTTATTAGCTAAGAAGACTATAGAGGCAATAAATAATACCATATTAATTGAATGTGCCCTAGGACTGATATTTTATACAGTTCCAAAAGCACACGTGTGCACCAGAAAACACAACTCACAAATTAAGTTTTCTTTTAAAAGAGCCCTGTCAAAACTGAATGCTGCAGAGTTTCTGGAGACCCATGTGTCAGCAGCCCTATTTGTTCGTGAAAGCCAACTTTTGTGCATCTATTTATGTCTGGAATTAGGCAAAAACAGTAGTGCAGTTAGTCAATAAAGACCCTGAATTCATTTCTTCTTCAGAAATTGTCCATTTCTGCAAAAGTGAAGAATATCTATAATTCGGGTGTAGGATGAAGGTGTAGATTCATTCTCTGAACTTCTGGGGTTGGTTTCTTAATATTTTGTTACTCAGTTAGGTAACATCTTCAGCGGATTTTTAGGGGATGTCAGTGTTGATGTTCTGTCTACCCCTTATCATAAGACCCATCACAAGTCCATCTTCTTATGTGACTCACCCCTGCCCCCTCACAAGACCCATCACTAGACCCATCCCCAAGATGACCAGCCCCTCACAAGACGTACTGACCACACTAAGTCCTTATAAACAAAACATCAACACTGACACAAACTGGACGATGTTGTAATATAGGTGCTAATCTTTAAGGGCACACAAGTCTCTTGATTGTCAAAGTATCTTTACTCTGCTTTCCCACATAAATGGCACCCTGTTTGATGTTCAGGTAACTCGTGCAAAGAAGGAATCATGTTTAGTTTCCTCATGTCTAGGTTTGGTGAAGACGATGCATAACATTCTCTCTTCCTGAGGGAAAGCTCACAGCTAAGCTATGGAGGGCCTTGGCAATGTTCTGTCCTCTGTTACATTCACCAGAGAGGAATCTTTCTCTTCTAAATTAATCACAGGCTGGTTCAATATCACAATGGTTGCCTTCGTATTACACACAGAGCTATAAACAATCAAGCCATACGATCACTTGGGCATTTTCTTCCCCTTTGTAAAAAAAACAAAAAAAACCACACCAAATCAGTGACCTTTCCGTTTGGGCACAAAAATTCTACAATGTCATAATTCCATTTTCAGGCTACAAAGACTGTACTGTAAAAGTTCTGAAAGCACTCCTTTTTTTTTAAAGGAAAAGTGAGAGACATCCATCTTTACAGAAGCAATTATAAAGCAATTATCCGCATTAGAATCCATGCAATATAAATCCTCCAGAATCGTGCTCCATATTGCTTACTCGAATACATTTCTCCTACTGGAGTTAGGTTGTGCGAAGTCGGGGATGAAGATCTTCAGTTCAGCTTACCCTGGTCAAGAAAGTCGCTTCTTTGTGGAAGAGATAAATGGATGCTGGCTTCATTCTCACTGCATGGTCTTTTAATGATAGGTTTGGAGAAAGCCATGACTGAAACCATGCTCAGAATGTTGGACTCAGATTCACAAATTGACCAAGCCACTGTATCCTCACTGTTACTTTGCATTTATCAATACTACTTTTGTCATCCCCAATACTGCCACAATACCTTCCTTGCTGACATGGAAATATTTCTCTTTGGCAAGATTCGATGTCATACCTTCAAGGCAAGGGAGGGGAAACACAACAACATCGTGTTTCAAAAATGCCTTTGCATATGCTCTGATCTAGAGGTTGAGATCACATACTTCTTCCTGATATGTCCCCCTCTAACACAACAGGTTCTTAAATGTAGTTTACTCCTTATCAGTAGTTACTTCGTCTGACGTCCCTTTGAAATCATGCTCTTTCTATGGGGAGGCCAAGCAAATGTAACCATACCAAACTAGGTTTAACACGAATGACTTTAACCCAAACATTACCCTATCTATTTTAGGCAAAATTCACCAGAAAAGGAAGGGAGACTCAAATGGCCATTTCCAGCTTGTTAGCTGTCGATCAGTAAGCCATACCCATTTGAGATTCAAACCTGAGCAGATTTACTTACTAGGCTATTGTATGAGCCACTACACTACTCAATCTACTCCAATCAGTCGCCTATTACAAACATAATCACACATACATGCACAATATCCTTCTCCGTTCTCTTTTAAGCCTTTTTAATCCATTGCAAATATATATTCTATCATCTATAATTATTTTCGCCTTTTTGCTGACTTTTTAAAAAAATCTGGAACTGATTAATCAATAAAATCAATATCGCCTTGCTAAAACTCAACCACTAAGTTATTCAATAATACACGTGGATCCAGGATCCTGATCCACTTATATTTCCCCAAACATTGCTATCTTACCTATTTCCATTATTTCAATTTCCTTAATATATTTAGCTTTTCTTTCTTTGAAACTTACTAAGTCTTCTTTAAGCCACTTATTTCTTACTATCCAAATATAAGATTGAATAAATAGTTCCAAAACAATATTTTAATTTAATTTTAAAGGGTTAAAATGTATTCTGAAAAACTTTTATTATGCGACGATCATTTACAATTTATACCTATACCAGCAATGTCTACTCTAATTATATTTCATTAGTATTTGAGTTTGGGATCCTGACTAATTACTTTATAAACTGGAGTAAATCATATCTGATGCTACTAAATCACTGTAGTAATCTAGGAATTAAAAGCCTTAGATTTTTTCATTATTTTCTATCTCTTTTCGTTACTTGGTGTATGAATTTTCAGCAGCCTTCCCAATTGATGAATCTGAACTTATCTCATTTTGATGTTTTTATCTTGCAAGGGCTGTATGAATAATTTGGTCTCACTTTCATATATGCACCAGCATATGTTTCACAATGTAAATCCTTTCTTTTTGCTAGAAAAAAAAACTTGATAAAGTTCTTTTAATACCAGCCACATTCAGTTTTATGACATTTTTACATTTAAGTTGCATTTTCTCTGCCTGTATTCAAATCAACTGAAGATTTAGTCTGAATATAATTACAATTGTGTGTTGTTGTACACTGGCAGATATAAAGAGCCATGAAAATCCTTAAAACAGTAAATTTTCACAATCAAAATAATCTACTATAATTTTTTCATGCTGGTTACATTTTTGGAAAATACTAGAATTTTGTGTGGCTTGATTTTCCAGTGTTAATACTTCATTTTCTTTATGGAATTATGTATGTTTCAGAGTGCAAACTTTACTTTAAATAGATTTAAATTTGTGTATCCAGTTGATGAACCAAAGGATTTGTCATCTATAACGACAGTTTATTTGGCTTAATGCTATCGCTATTTCTTTCAACTGTTGTGACAGTCCAAAAAGTATTTATTATGCTTGCTAATGGTAACAGTTTCCATTAGCTAATGGACTCTATTTAAATCACTTTATAAAAAACACATAGTGCTGTTTTTAAGTGTATCTTATATCGAATTTCATATTTGTATTATGCAGTTTAACTGCAATGAAATATTCCTAAATAAGTGAATAAAATTGGTGCGTCATTGTAGTACAAATACTCAGTAAAAATAAAGGGAACTTTTTCTTTGTATGCTCTTGATCCCTTCAAGTTTTCTTGAAACAACGGCATAAATAGATCCAGATACAATCTAAAAAAGATGCAGCAAAAGACACACAGAACCATTTTATTCAATGGAACAAAACAATTTAGAAAATGGGAAGGTTTTAAATTATGGAACACCCTTAGGAACAGTAAAAATTAATAAAAACCTAAGGGTTCCAAATTAAGCAATTTTCTGGCAAGAATAATCCCCCCTTTATACCAAATGAGGACTTGAATCTTCAATTATTTATTTCACTCCAATTATATTGTCACCCACTTGCCAAACAATTAAGGATGGCTAGCACCTTTGAAAACAAGGAAAGAAATAGAAATGAGAAAAATTCAGAAAACAGATTTTCTACTCAGTTGGCAACGTGAATGAGAAGGGACCTTGCCTGAGTCCCACCATAGGACAATTTTAATAGACAGCACCTGGGACATACCAAACTTGTCTGATCTTCCTGGGTGATCAAAGACAATCAGAGATAGACAGTCCTTCAGATCTCCTGGCCCTGTGCTTAGTCCCGAGACTAAGGGCTTTAGCAGGCAGTCACTAAGTAAAACACTTTTTAATATGTTTTACAAGGCATCAAAGAAAAGCCCCTAGTCTGAGGCTGAAAGGCAAAATGGTAGCAGTTCGCTCTGTTCTGTATTCAGAAAAAAAAAATCCAGGTCCCTTACCTCATAAAAAAAGAAAGACATTCTTTTTTTTCCTGTAACAGTTACATGTTTCCCCTCTTTCATATTTTCTTTTCTGTTTATTACGCTGTCCACTCTGTCCAAGTCACAGTTATGTCCTATGATTCTTGACCTTAGTTTACACCAGAGAAATGAATTGCTGTCTACTGGCCACCAGGGATCTCACAATCTAAGACCGATTTCACCATAGAATCCATTCCCTGCAAGGCATAAAGCTTGCCATTAATACTCTGCCTCCTTGAGAGCGATTAGCTCCATGAGCTTCCCTCTTGTTTTCTATTCATATTAGCTGCTGATTTATTGATTCCTCTATATAGATAAATCAAGGAAAAGATACAGCTGTTTCCAGAGGGGAAAACAAATCTCCAGAACCTCAGGTGAATGTAGAAATGACTTAATCAAAACCACAGAGCTGCTTCCAAACAACTCAAACTAATTGCATCTTGTTTTGGAAGAGGAAACTATCTGAGGTCAGTTGCGGTTGAGATATCTAGGGTTATCATTCTCCAGATGATAGTTTTTCTTTGCCCTATATGGGGCAAAATTCCCTGCTGGCTATTGTCAAAAGAAAAATATGGTCCAGTTCCAAGCTGGGAGATAGACACTGAAGAAATGGATTGGAAGCATCTGCATGAGAGGAAAACTCCATTTTATTTAATTTCCAGAAGCAAACTGTGACAGCATGCCACTGTGGTGGCTGACCAAATGAGGTTGGGAGTAGGTGGGTTTTTATGCATTCCTTGGAGCTTTGTGAAAGGAGGTGTTGTGGAATGAACTGGAGGTTTCTCCTTCAGTCCGCACTATTCCCTGCTCCTGCCAGAGCGGGAGAATCCCTTGTCGCTGATTGGCTGGCTCGCCCCATTCAAAAGATATAAAGGAGGAAGCCAGCCTGCAGCATATTCTATTCTATTGTACTCACTGAATCAATAAAGAGCTGAAGCCACGTCCGATTCTGCCTCGTTTCTAACACCCACATCACTTCAGGAGGTGCCTGTTCTTGTGTAAGAATGTGTTTTTTTAAAATATTCTAATGGCTGTTGCTAAAATCCTATGGAGTCATGCCTGGCTCTGCAGGCAGAGGGGAAATGTCTATCCTAAGTGTAATCTTACCTATTGTGTTGTTTATTTGGAGTCCCCCACTGTCTATGAATAGAGTGTGGCCAGCTTTTCCTGAGTTGATTAAAATCTCCATATCGAAAGAGGCTGTTCTCTGTAGTATGAAGACTTGGGGGGGCAGGTGTTTTCTGCTTTCAAAATCTTTCTCCTGTCCTTCAGGGAAATATTCTATGCTGCCTCTTTTAATATTAGAAATAAAGAATATTTTATTCTGAAGAGGGGGGTGCATCCCACACAATGTACTATGAACAAGCACTGATTCCATGCAAATTTCTAAAAGCTATGATTCAAAAGATATGAATAATCCCTAGCTTTAGTATGGCATCACAGTGCTCTGATCAATTGGCCCTGGGATGACAAGCCAGAATAGGTGGATTTCAAGTTTTGTTTCTCAAACCAATTGTGCATTAGATTTGTTAGGATGGTGGGTTTAATCCTTAGTTCATTTCTGATTTGTTGACTAAAGCAGGACACCATGAAGGGAACATGATCTTTGGCAAAGCAACAGCCCCTTTTCCCCAAGAGACTAGTTTTTACTTAGCTTACCTTCTATTAAACTGAAGATGTTTAGAACCAAAAGAGGAAACCAAAAGAACCTGTCTAGGAACATCCAAGGTCGGTTCGTTGGAACATAATTTCACAAACTTCCATTTTGCTTCTGAAAGACCCTTACAAGACTAGCCTCTTCTGATGCCCTCATCATCTGCAACCTTTATAGCAGTGGTGGCAAACCTATGGCATGAGTGCCAGAGGTGACATCAAAGCCCTCTCTGTGCGCATGCACACCATTGCCCCAACACAGATTTCTTTACTAGAAAGCCAGAGGGACATGGTGCTCCCCTCCCCTTCTCCATGTGTGCCTGAGGATATTTCTGACATCACTCACCCCTCTGTCCAGCAGCTCAATGGGAGTGCTTCCTTCCTCCCTACTTGGGGTAAGGCAGGTGGCTCAAATGCAGCATGGAGTTTGTGGAAAATGTACAAGAGTAGAGGAGCTAGGTTGGAGGGGATCATAGCTCACAGTGGACCACAGAAACTAGGGTAGACCATCTGAAGGCCCGTGGTGAGCTTTTGCGGGTGGGGTGGAAGTCATACAGGAGGGTCACTAATGGCCATGTGTGTTGCCGTGTTGGTACTTTACAATAAATAAGTGGCTTCTCGGTCTCTAAAAGGTTTGCCATCACTGTTCTATAGCCTTCAGAGGACAGAGAAATTAAAACTCTAGTCTCCAGCCACAAAATAGTTCCCTGTTTTACCTTAAAGGAAACCTTAAAGTAACACAGTCTGTAGCTAATTAAAGTCACATTTTTATTTTATTCTGCTGACACAAAACTTGACTGAAAAAAAAATATCTTGGCAGATTGCTTGGTATGAAGTGCTGACTTTATTACTCAAGTACTGATCTTCCACAATGCTTCTTTTATTATTCTTTCCATCTGCATCATGGTCATTTTCTAACTGCAGCCAAGGCTGAAAATCTGAGCCATTGTTTAGAAGATACAAGCCATTTTGCTTTGTGCATCTCAGAGCAAAATGAGAAAAGCTGGAAATCACTGAAATTTCTTCTGGAAAGAACTTCTCCCCTAGCATGAAGGTCCATGAAGTCCCTCAGCTTATAGCTCTTTTTGAAGACCAACAAAGCAGTATATGTTCCTTTACACACTTGAAGGCTTCAAGGGAAGTCCAAGGTTAGACTGGGAGATTTTTTTAAAAAATCACCATGGAAGTAACTGCCTAGATATTTCCAAGGCAGCACAATTCAAAGGAGAATTTACTTTCATATTACTTCCCACATAACTAATAACATTCTTCTTGTTGTGTCCGGGGGGAGGGCTTTGCCAGCGCGGGAAAAGCCAGCCCCCCCATTGGCAGGATGCCACCCTGCCAGGACAATATAAGGGACAGCCCGGCCGCTGTTCCCGCAGTTCTTACCTCAACCACCATCACCTAATAAAGACTTGAAATCAGTGGTGGCTCGCTTCGTTCCTTCGACACCCATTCTACACAATCCATGATCAGATCTGCACACTGCTCTGGAAATAACCAGAGAGGTGAGACATATTTTCTGATTTGTGTTTATGGTAACTCTATCCAAACACCAATTATAGTTTTGCCTTGTCTCTTAATATGCTAAGATCAGTTCACAGACAAAAAAGCATTCTTGCAGCCTTCTCCACTTTATTCAAAACCTCTGCAGAGGGCTCAGAACTCCACTTCAATGGGATCATCTTCTAGTGGGTAATTCTTTTTGTGCTGTGTTAAAACATTGCATTCATTTTCATTTCCAGTTTCCCCTAATATACAAAAAAAAAATGAAACAGAATATGACAAATGGGAGAAACAGAGAAAGAAGCATCTTGTAAGAAGTTAGCACGCACAAGAAGTATGCCAGGAAGCTAGAATCAATTGTGAATATTCAGGTAAAGAAATGATCAAGAGGAAATAGTAGATAGAAAGCTTCCTACTCCAACTTATGTTCCAATTTCATAGTTTTCATTGCAGGAGATGAGAACTATCTCAAGAATTCAAAGCTACAACTTCATCCCAGCAAAACTTGCTCTGAGACATTAATATCTGCTGCATCCTTTGAAGACTATTTTAAGCCTCTGGCAAGTCCTAAAGCAGCTGAGACATGGATGAAAGATTTAGTTCCCTATCCCAACCTGTTTCAAATAGGTAGTAAAACTCCAACAGAATGACTGCAGCAAAATTGGAGACTCCAGTGACACCAGAAGAAAATTAAAAAAACATGATACCTACATTTTTGTAGCCTTTTTCCTAGAAGATGTATCATATTCAAGTTTTTCAAGTGGAATTACCTTCTGTCCATTGAAGTAGTCTTCCAACTATAGAACGGTAGAGTATATGATTTGCATGAAAAAGATTCTAAATTCTATAATTCTTCCAATTAAAAAGATCAGGGGGGGCAAGAGGAAAATTTCTACCTGGTCTGGAAAATTAGAATGTACAATACTGGGCAAAGTGAATCAATATACTGATTCAGTTACCATTTATTTATTTATTTATTTATTGGATTTGTATACCGCCCTTTTCCCCGAAGGGACTCAGGGCGGTGAACAGCCATA
>JANHFO010007844.1:241432-251626 GCA_032468095.1 Pareas carinatus
TTTCATGTTTTCTGTACACCGCCCTGAGTCCTTCGGGAGAAGGGCGGTATATAAGTCTAAACAAATAAATAAAAAAATAAATAACTTTTTTCCTATCATCAATAGTCAGATACAGGTAGCACGTATTTGTCCTCTGGTATACTACTATTGTTTACAGTTGTAATTTATCCTACATAGAGATCTGTAGAGATAATGGCACTATAGCACCCAGTGCTCTTGACTAATGTGGGCAACATGAAAATATTAAACCCAATACATGTGGGGAACTCCAGAAGACTTCTAAAGATTTAAATTTTCTAAAAATGTAGGGAGGAAACTGAAATCATGTAGAACTGAAATACAGGTAAGCCCTCGGGTTACAATTGGGAACAAAATCGCCATTACTAAATAACATGAACGTAAAGTGTGATGTCGCATGACCATTTCACTTAGCAGCAACAGTTCTTGCAGTCCCAGTTGCCATTATTTACCAAGAACCACGTGGAACATTAAGCAAGGACCTCATACGATGCAACTTCTGATATCCTGCCAGCTTCTCCATTGACTGTGCTTGTGGGAAGCCATCAGGGAACATTGGAAATTGTGTTCACAAATATTAGAGCAATATATCTTTCTATATGCTAACCTGTAAAGCCATTGTTTACAAATTACATGAAGGGGTGTGATTGCTCAGCGGTTAAAGGTGCTGAGCTTGACAGCTGGGTTTGAGATCTAAGTGCCACATGATGGAGTGAGCTCCTGTTACTTGCCCCAGCTCCTGACCACATAGCAATTCGAAACAAGCAAATGTGAGTAGATAAGTAGGTACCACTTCAGTGGGATGGTAACAGCATTCCATGTGTCTCGACGCAGTTATGCTTGCCACATCAACATGGAAGCATCTTTAGACAATGCTGATTCCCTCAGCTTAGAAACAGAGATGAGCACAGCCTCCAAGGATCGAATATGACTGGACAGGGGAAAGCTTTACCTTTACAAATTACAATGGTTGGGTTGCCCTAAGCTGGTTTGTTTGGTTTTGGGGTTAATACGATGTATGAACAGAACTATTGTTGTTTGGAAAACTGTGTAAGCAAATACTGAATTAGTGTGATGCATTAATTCAGTTAAACTTTCAAGCAACAACTATTGTCTTATCAACAATACACCTTATGACTTTTAACAAACTTTACTAAAAAGGAACAAAATTGATTGTTGTCCTTAATTCTTTATATGAAAATTTATTGAGTTCTCATATTGCACTAAACTATAATCTGGTTTGAATTTAGCTCAGCACATTTTTCAGTACATTGTAAACAAACCAGTCGGTTGTTTCTTATTCAACAAACTATAATTAGACCACAATTCAGCATGATATATGAACTAATATGGAATTCATGAACCTCTATTTTGGCATATCATTTCAAAGCCACATTCCAATGTTCAGTGAGCCTTACTTCCAGATAAAATTACTATTGGATTGAAATTGTACTTGCAAAGCAATTTTTGGAATTTTCAATTTTAAGGTTTTATTTAAATAGCCTAAAGTCATGAATTTTTGCATTTGAAATTGTTTTTCTTTAGCAAAATCAGAAGAAAAGAGAAGTCACAGAGGACTTGGAAATATCCATACTAAAAATATGCCAGTGCATGAATGAGCTTCAAAGAGAGGTAAGTTAGAATCCAGTACAACCTGAAATATGTTTTGGAGGTATAATATGTGTAACTTCTTCAAAATGAATTATTATAAATAGAAATATAACAGTGTTTCCAACTGTCTGAATTTGCCATTTAACCAGGAGATTGTTTTGAGTAGAAATCTACTGGCATAACTTTTACACAGGAATACAAATGGTTTGGGATTGTTTCAGAACCTACCTGCTTTTTATTCACAATAAGTCACTTTTAATAATCCAGTTTATGAGCTAAATAGATGTGGATAAACTGTCAGCCTTTGCTGTGACCTTCGGATATTAATTGCTACAAACTGATGGCATAGTTTCCTACCTAGACTGGGAGGAACAGAGAAAATTCTCCAAAAGGGATATAACAATTCACAAGCAAAGAACATTTCCCAAATATTACTCTCAAAACCTCTTTCATTCACAGGTGTGAATTCAGCTACAATTCCCCCCTCCCCCTTAATACCTCCTTGGTCACCAAATAATGCTCATCCTTGAGCCAGGACGGAAGAAGAGCACAGGTTTATGGAGAGAACTTGCCTGAAAGCCCTACACAAGCCAATTTAATCAAAGAAAGCAAGGAATGAATTAAATCTTATTTCATAGATCCATATTACCATTACTACTTTTTCATTTCATTTCTTTTCTTTTCTTTTCTATTATGAGGATTCTACCATCACTAACTCCCCTCCCTCACACGCACACACATTATACCAGGACAGATTCTTTGTTAGTCTAACCAGCATTTCATGGTTAAGGCAATTGTGGCCCCCAAGGGTGACCAGATTGCAGTTTTCAACAGCTCCGGTCAGCGTTGAAAGTTGTACTTGAGCTGCCTCTGAAAACCACAACACCGTCTCCATCTATTGGAGATTTGAGCAGAGAGAGATCATTTGTGGGTGTATCAAGTGATGAAAACACATTTCATTGGAAGCTCCATCCTTTTTATACATTTATCACATTGTGACAAAAGCATTGAATCTTGCAGATGCCTTTGTTCCCAGCAATTTTTGCTAGAGACACTGAGATTTGAACATAATAATCTCCACATGCTGCAAAGTGTGTGTTCTTCTACTGAGCGAGAGTCTTTCCAAGCTATACGCAAGTGGGCATGTTTAAGAAAACAACAAAAGCAGGAAAGTAGTTTAGCTCTACTGTCCTTAGAGTACAACAGTTGTGTTACCGCTATTGTTATTTTTTAGAATTAGAGTGAATATTAAGGCTGATAGTTACTTACTTACTCATGGAAATCCTCTGAATTTGTGACTTAGCTTCATATAAGTTTAATTTTCTGCCCCTGGGTGTTATACGAGGTCAGTTTAAAAAACATTGAACCTTTGGTTGGCAAAAAGACATTTATTCATAACAAAATACATTTACTCTAATTTCCTTCTGAGTAGTCCCCTTGGTAATGCACACACTTCTCCCAGTGGTCCTGCCATTGTTGGAAACACTTCTGGAATGCATCTTTTGGAATGGTGTTGAGCTGAGTCGTCAAGGTTCGCATAGTATCTTTTCTTGATTCAAATTGGATCCCTTTCAGAAGCATTTTCAACTTGGGGAATAGCCAAAAAACACACAGAGCCATGCTAGGGAGCCTGACAAACAACAGGAATGCTGTGGTTGGCCAATAAAGTTTGGATCAGATGTGAAGAATGGACGGATGCATTATCATGATGAAGCTGCCAGATCTGAGGGGCGCTCACTACTCTTACTCACTTAAAGGCTAACTGCCAACGACTGACGCTTTCTGCGGACAGGAAAAAATTCATTCATGTGTAAGAATGTCTCCACATCTCCACCAAAGGATACCTCTCGTGCTTTATTTGTTTATGAGGAAAAAATTAAGGTTTGATACTTTTTGAATGCACCTCGTACACTAATTCAGGTAGGGCCTTTCAAATGTGGGAACTGCTAGAGGACAACCAATTTTAGATAAAGCTCCATTTTGCAATTTGCTGAGCTTCATGCTTAATCCAGCCTCAGTTCTGAAGATTCAGCTGTGAACTTCCTTCAGACAGCACTGTATTCCCTATACCTAGGCTTATTAAGTTCACAATTTATCTACCTGCCACAGGTAAATAAATGTTTCATAAGCAGAAGCTACCGAGCACGAGTGGAATAAAGTAAAGTATACTATATAAATAAATAAAGTGTTGTCTTCTTGCAGATAAATAATGTTTGTTTATACCGTGCTTCTGACTAATTCAGGGAGACACGGAAACAGTATCTTTGGCAGTTCACATCTGATTTTCTTCTCTTTCTTCACATCTCAGATACTATCTTATTCCAGTGAAATAAGGACATCTCATTTATACTCCAGAAGTTGCTGAAGGAGGAGGAGAATTAGAGGTAAAGAGAAGAGTTAGCAAAATAATTTTTAAAAAAGTAGATGGGATATGAAAAAGATAATAGTAATGTTGGCAAATTTACTGCTGGACTATATTCCACAATAAATTCATCAGCTAAATTTAACAGTCTGGTCAAAAGATGGACAAAATGCTGCAATAGTTTTATGGTGAGTTCCTCTAGATCCTTCTCCCATTTTTACAATATTCTTGTTTTGTGCCATCAGCCCAGCACCGACAATCTACTTTTGAACAGCCTCAATGACACAGAAAGTTCTGATTTCCTTCCTAGAATTGTCATTTCAAGCTAATGAATTCCCTAGAGTTGAGCAAAGAAAAACTTTTTTCCCTCTGTAAAACTTGGAGGCGCCTGCTGCTCACTTGGCATTGTTATCAAGAATACAAGAATGATATAGTAAGAAAAGAAGAAAGAAGAAGAGGAGAAGAAGGAAGAAGAAACAGGAAAAAGACTAAGAGAAATGAAGAATGGAAGAAAGACAAGGGAAAGAGAAAAAGAATTTGAGATGCTAAAAACAAGATTATAATGATTATATGGAAATGACAATGTAAGATTATTGATGTCTGACCGTATGAATTGACCCTGTCATGTTTGTGAAAAATCTGTAAAATAAAATAAAAAAATTAAAAAATATACAGAATAGAAAACCGGTGTTCATTTTTAAGTTGTTTTTTTTAATTCTCACTTTATTCTGTGTTACCTGACTGGTTTTTTAAAAAAAATCATCTCTATTAATGTTTCTGTCCATTGATCCATGCATCTACCTATCCTTATTTTCAAGTGCCTTAAATTCTTATCAACAGAAAGATGCTGTTACGTTCTTGGTTCTCAGGCATGGAAGACACCGGTTGTAGAACAGAACACAGGTTTACTGTAGCAAAGCACAGGCATATCTTACAGCAAGCAGGAACACATGCGAAAGCTCAGCAATTCTGCTGCACAACAAGCTTATATACAGTATGGCCACTAGGAGGCAGCCAATAGGCAATTGAGGTTTTTCCCACACGAGCGACCCCTAGAGACAGGCAGTCTGGGTCTACAGGCTTCAACTACTTTAGGGCAATGACTAAGCAGTTTACATTGAGCTCAAAGGTGCATTGCAACGACCAGATTGCAATTAAGAAATGATAAAATATCACAACTTTTCCTTCCCACCATACATTTGACAAAAGTCAAAGACCAAGCTAATAAAGTAATAATTATTGCAGCTACGTGCCCAAGCTATCTAGATGGTGCCTACCCAGAAAAGGTTATTGGAAGTTTATGAGATCAGATGGGAAAGAAAAGACAGTTTTCTTGATATGGGAGAGGAGCAAAGACGTGAATCCATTCCGATTTTTAAATCAATATTATTGGTAAGACTAGTGCAGAAAAATCTGACAGGTTGGAAGAAAAGAGAAGAAAATAGGAGCCGAGCCAGCGGTACTTTCAATGAGGATATTGAAGTCTTGACTGATTAATTTGTTGGACAATGTTTCAAGGGGAAGCAGCATGATGGATGCCATAATGGCGACAGGCAAATCAATCATGAATACATGGGCAAAGAAAGGGAAACAGCCATTGCATTTTAAAAGAGCTTTAGTCAGCCAAGGCCTCACTGTGTGCAATGGATGTTCATGGAATCCTGAAGCGAGATGGAAAGATCCAGAAATCTGTTTCAAAACCACCCTATCCTAAATTCCACCAGTGCCAGAAGGACTTTATTTAGGAGAACATAAACACTGCTAGAATCTTATTCCGCTATCCGTTGACTATTGTGAGAGACCAGTAGAATAAAGCAGATATAATGCAAGGTAAGAAGCAGGACTCTGGATTCACCAAAATTTCTCCTGTGGATTTATGGCTGGGTGCATCAAATATTGAAGGCCTAAACCATTTAATCTGTATTTTGCAGGAAGACATACAACATTTCTTAATTTGTTCAGAAGAAGAGGGAATTAAGGAATCATATTACCCAGTTTTTGCAGTCAATCAGCCTTTTCCAGAACAAAAAGGGAGCTTTTAAGGGGAAACTTTTGCCCAAGCACCCAAGCAAAAACACCAGAAATAACGTTCACAAAGATGTGGGATATTGAAACTCCTCTGTAATGTAAACCTGGCTAGAGACAGGAGAGACATCTTTCAATTTGGGCAAGATCACATGACCAAGCCCTTTAGAGTCAAAGATCAAAAGGTGCTTTAGAGTGTGACTGGATACGCCCGAAGCCCTTTCCTGTAACTTCTTACATCAAATGGGCTTTGTTTCAAGATCACGTTGCAGCTGCAGAGGCCAGCAGCATTAGCTTAGAAAGTCACATTTGCTTTAAGGAATTGGTGCACTCCAAAACACTTTTTGACCTTCAAATCTGAAGTGCTTCAGGGCCATAGTATAGCATGATTGATTCTTACTACCAAGATTCTATGCCATCTATTTTCTTTTATTAGCAGCACCAACCAAGATTCTGACCAGAAAACCCTAAAAATGCAACATTCCTTTTTGGCTCCAACACATCTAGTCTGGCAAACTAGATTCAACAAGCAAGTCACTTAAGAAAGAGGGTTGAAACTAAAAGGTGGCACACTGGTTAGAATGCAGTACTGGAGGCTAATTCTGCTAACTGCAAGAAGTTTGATCCTGACCGGCTCAAGGCTGACTCAGCCTTCCATCCTTCTGAGGTTGGTAAAATGAGGAGTCAGATTGTTAGGGGCAATATGCTGACTCTGTAAACTGCTTAGAGTGGGTTGTAAAGCACTGTGAAGTGGTATATAAGTCTACATGCTAGTGCTATAACATAATATATGGGTTTTTTTTAAAGAGTGACACCTGGTGATCCCTGAATATAGGCATGAGACATGCAATTTCACATTTGCCCTTCAGCCCAGATTAGGGCCATTGCAGGCAGATACCAATGTTTTTGTAAACAGGAAAAGTTCACCGGAAAAGGAAGGGAAACTCAAATGACTGTTTCTAGCTTGTTAGCTGTCATCAGTAAGCCATACCCTGAGATTCTAACTTTACTGGTAAGTAAATCAGTCTAAGTTCGAATCTCAGGGTATGGCTCACTGATGACAGCTAACAAGCTAGAAATGGTCATTTGAGTCTCCCTTCCTTTTCCGGAGAATTTTTCGTGTAACATAATATATGGTGTTATCTATGTTTGAAATCCATCTGCATTTGGGAGCAGTGAATTGGAGTATTTATGTCAGATATTTAGAATTTAAAATTTATTGGCCAAGTTTGTCTGGACACACAAGGAATTTGTCTTCGGTATACATGCTCTCAATGTATGTACAAGCTATAATTGATAAATTGTGATTATAATCATAAAATACATTCATAATCATAAAGTACATTCATCGTGTCATCATGTTATAAAGCACATTCATCATGTCACAATACACATTCATCATGCCATATGATATATTTTTGTGATAGTCTTAGAACAGTCATAGAAATACTAATAAGCAAACTATAAGTCAAACTAGGATGCCATATTAAAAAAACTATCATATATTGTAGGATGCAAGCAACAAGTTAATTGTCATACAAATAAGAGAATAGGTAATAGGTAATAAGAAAGATGAGAAGGATAATACTGATACATCCCTACTAGCTAGTTTAACAGTGTTATGGAAGTTAGTTGTTTAGCACATTGATGGCATGGGGGAATATTTTCACTTTTTGCATATAATGCATATAGTTTGCTTTACAGTATTTTTTCTTCCAGGGCAATCCTGCGGATATATACTCAGAAATAAGATTAACTCAGATTATTTTCTCCCAGTTAATTGTTACAAGTTTATTTGCATTGCACCGTATGCAGGATGAGAACTTCAAATGTCCACGTCAGTTTTTTCTTGGTTGGTGCTGTTAATAAAAGCAAATAGATGGCATAGAATCTTGGTCCATCAATAAATAGTCTATTTCTCCCCTAAATATTAATTTATTAAACACAATTCTATGCTGTCACAATCAAAATGATCCTTGGCAGCACAGATATAAAACTGAATACAAATGCAAAAACAAAACGCACAATTGTTCTTTTTTAAACAATAAAAAAAAAATTTTTTCCCCTTACACATTTATAAATGAATTTTGCTACAGCTTAAAAGTCAGGAGTGACCCCTGGCTGTATGCAATCCATCAGTAACCCTTTTTTAATTCTCAGAAAATCTCACACATGCATCACCACCCTGTCATTTATGAGGCAAATATGAATTCTTTTTTTGCCTTGAAAAGGGGTTGTGAGTTTTGTACCTAGTTTATTTTTATTTTTAAAAAGATGACCTTAGCCATTATGGAGTACACTCCCTGAAAACCAGGCAAAGACTGACAAAGTCCCAAGCTGACAGCAGTGGTCGTCTTGCTGAAGATTGTGAAGTTGCAACCCGAGCAACAATGTTTTGTGTGGCACCTAGAAATGATGGCAAAATCACTGTCCTTGTCAAATAATAACAGGCAACGTGATATCCCAATTAAAAACTTATCAATGTCTTTGCTTCTGCGTTCTTGACTCTCTGAAGCTTCAAAGCTGTATTTAAAGATAGGCCCATGAAGAACCCACTGCAGTAATAAACCTGGACATAACTAAAACTGTATTTTGGGCTTAACTCTGTTTAGAGCAGGGGCTCCCCTTGAAATGCACCCGAAGACTCCAGCTAGTCCATAATGCGGCCGCGCGGGGATTTTTGGAGCGAGTGGGTACACCCACATAACTCCACTCCTGCGTGACCTGCACTGGCTGTCGGTGGTCTTTCGGGTGCGTTTCAACCTTTAAAGCGCTCCATGGCATAGGGCCCAGTTACTTGCAGGACCGCATTCTACCCATTGATACCTCCCGCCGACCCACACGCTCCCACAGAGTGGGCCTCCTCAGGGTGCCGCCAGTCAAACAATGTTGGCCGGCAATCCCCAGGGGGAGAGCCTTCTCTGTGGCAGCACCCACCCCCTGGAATGATCTCCCCCCTGCTATACGAGTGATTGCTGACCTTCAAACCTTACGTCGCACTCTAAAGATTTATCTATTCCAACAGGCCAGCTTGGGATAGTCGCGTCCTTGTCCTCCTGCATTTAAATTTAAATCAGATTATTTTAATATTATTTATTGGGAATTATTTTATCACTCCCCTTTTAAATCAGGCTTTCTTTAATCTTTTTATATATATTTTTAATGTTCATGTTGTTTGTATTTTTATGTGCCTGTAAGCTGTCCTGAGTCCTCCAGGAGAAGGATGGGGTACAAATAAAATTATTATTATTATTATTAGAGAATAGTTTTGAAGCACTTACTATTTTTCTTTCAACTCTGCCCCTGAAATATCTGTACCAGTTTCCCAAATTAGAGGATAGCTTGCTCTTATACTAAAAAGAAATAGTGAAAAGCAATTGAAAGATCTAAATTATTAATGATCCATGCTAGCATACTGAGGAGAAAATCAGAGGGAGAAAAAATATCAAACTTAAATTGTTTGTTTGTTTGTTTGTTTATAAGTGCAATTTCCTCCTTTAGAAACTTTACATGACTATGTTCAATGCCTTCCATAATATCATCAGAAGTCATCAAAAAGTCTATTCCCTAAAGCAATGTCTCCAGTAAGATTGATCTTAATTGTTGAAATCATGGGTTTTGATGTAACTCATCATCACAGTTCCTTTTTAATGAGTACTATGAAAGTAATGTACAAGGTCACTGAGGAAGATTGTAGAGACAAAGGATATTTTTTCTGTTGTCATTTATTATGAAGAGCCATTATAGTAATCTTCACTTAAGAAAAATGATTAATGGTATGATTAGCAACTAGCTCACATTTGAAAAGAATAGAACCCAACCACCTAATCATAGAAAATGATTGTTTTCCAAATCATGTTAAACAGGGAACACTGAAGAAAATCTTACTTGGTGACTCATTTGCTGAATATCTTTCAGGGCTTTAGCTTTTGTCTTTGTTTGTTTGTGATCTTTCTAATGGTAATCCATTTTAATTACAGGAAAGTTAAGCACTTAGCATGATATATGAGAGACTTCAATAAGAATGAAAGGACTTTTTGCTAACCTGATTTCACCAGGTCCCCTAATGGCTTTAAAATGTCATGAATGATCAAAGTGAGCTAAAAGAAGACTTCAGGTTAGTTCATTTTGAGGAGGACGAGGAGGAGGAGGAGGAGGAGGAGGAGGAGGAGGAGGAG
>JANHFO010007844.1:251726-263935 GCA_032468095.1 Pareas carinatus
TCTATCTCATATATTAATTTCACCTTTTAAGTTGCATTACTGAAATAAATGAACTTTTGCACAATATTCTAATTTTTTGAGTTTCACCTGTATGTTATATTCAACACCTGTCCGTCAACGCCTCCCTATGCACTTGGGCCAATCAGAATCATTTCCGAGGGAGGGAATAAGATATCACACCATTTCTGGGGGGGAAATGCTGAAGTGGTATCATTGGTTGAAAGCACTGATTACGTCTGCTAAAAACAAAAAAAGTATATACTCTTATTACCATCATATAAACAATGGTTCAGAAGTTGTGGGTTGCCCATTCCTGACTTAACAAGAAGCTGCTCTCCTTCCAAAGAGGTACTTTCAAAAGGCAACAAAATGTTAAGATCACTTTGCTTCAAAGCAGTACCATATCCATATCCATAATCATTTCAGAGGTATGATTTGAGGTCCAGATGTGCCTATATAGCCTTCAAGTCTTGCTTTATGCATGTATGTGCATATCCAATGTTTGATATTTCCAGTATTGTGTTTGTTAGAGGCTTTCTCCCTGGCAAAGACAGGGAAAAAATGTAATAACCAACAAAAATTGTGCTTGTATGTGTATGTGTGTGTGTTTCTTTATCATTTCAAACACAATTTTCTACCCTTTGTGATTATTTTCTCCCCTTGCTTTATATCCATTAAATGTCCCTCTTTAATTTTATGGCATTGATTTAGAGTTGGTAATTATTTTGGTTTAATGGTTTTAAGGTGTCTCTTGTTTTATTGTCTGCCATCAACAGGGTCTTTTTCTACAACTTGCCTTTGGGCTCCAAAAGAGTTTATTACCATCATAAAAATGTCCTTGGTTAAATAATAAATAAGTTCAACCCACCCCACCATGAGCCATCTTTTTTTTTATGTTGCCACTTTCATACATTTGGGGGTGAATATTTATGTTTCTAAAGGCAGAAGACCTGAAATAATAATAAAAAAGTGGTGGGATCAAATTTAGGTGCAATACAAATAGATAGAATACATATTTACCCCAAAGTTCTTAAATGTAGCAAAGAAATCTTTACTTCTTTCTCAAAAAAAAAATTCACACCCTTGCCAAATCAAGCAAATAACTATGATTTAATAGTATTCTCACAAGTCCAGATTTTGTGAGTTTGCATAAGATTGCTACATAAATCAACGTCTCTACCATTCTGGCCTGAATAAACACAGCAAACATTCATAATCAATATTATTCAAAACCAAACCTTAAATATGTTAAGTTTGTTAGCAGAAGCCTCCTTCATTGTTTAGCAACCCATTTCAAGTATGAAACCAAATGTAAACATTAAAAAGAAACTTAGAATATAAAAACGTCAGGGATGCTTGATAGCATACTGCCATTCATGTTTACTCGAAAGTAAATTCTGCTGTATATAGTCAGTCAACATTAACACTATAGCAAGGGCGACCTTGGAAGGGAGTCAAAATATCAAAATAATGGCTACAATTGCATAATTTATGGACGCTTTCTTGACTCCTTTTGACAATCCCCACCTCAAAGATGCTCTGAACTTCAACAGAATAACAACAGAATAATAGAATAACAGAGTTGGATGGGATATTGGAGGTCTTCTCGTCCAACCCCCTGCTCAAGCAGGAGATGCCTATACCATTTCAGACAAATGATTGCCCAATCTCTTCTTAAAAACCTCCAGTGTTGGAGCACCCACAACTTCTGGAGGGCCTCATCCGGATGCCGTTGACCAAACAATGTTGACTGGCAACACCCAGAGGGAGAACCTTCTCTGTGACTGTTCCTACCATGTGGAACAAACTCCCCCCGGAGTTATGCACGATTCCTGACCTTCACCCATTTCGTCGTGCCCTCAAAACCTATTTATTTATCCAGGCCGGCCTGTCTTAGTTTCCCATTTTTCCCCTTATTGGGCTTTGGGTTTTTATTAATCATATTTGGGGTTTAGATTTTTAAATTTTAAAGCTTCTTAAATTTGGATTTAGCCTTATTTAATATTTCATTTTATTCTGGTTTTTAGTTTTTGTATATACATATTTTAATTGCCGTTCATCGCCCTGAGTCCTTTGAGAGGAGTGCAGTATATAGATTAAATTAAATTAAATTAAATTAAAATTAAGTCCTTCCACCAAGTAATTGTTCCAACTGTCAAGAAATTTCTCCTTAGTTCTAGGTTGCTTCTGTCCTTGATTGCTTTCCATCCATTGCTTCTTCTCTTGTCTTCAGGGGCTTTGGGGAGTAGCCTGACTCTCTCTTCTTTGTGATCCCCTTAAATATTGGAACACTGCTATCATGTCTCTCCTAGCACTTTTTTTTCATTAAATTCAACATATCAATTTCTGCAACTATTCTTCGTATGTTTTAGCCTCCAGTCCCCAAATCATCTTTGTTGCTCTTCTGTGCAATTCTAAACAATATTTAGAATGACTGTAATTTAAATTAAACAAACAAGTCGCCATATCATATTGGGGAACACTGGCTTGCTCAGCCTGTTCTTCCATACAGTGTTAATGGACCCTTTTCCCCATTCTGATGGCTGCTCTTTAAACTGAACTGCCTAGAGTCAAGAACTAAATGCAGATTATTGATCCTCTCATAACTGAAGTAGCAAATAACCTTAGAAGGCCATTCCATGGTCTCATTTAAAGGAATAACTGAACTTGAAGCAAGAGACTTTTTCTATAAAAATGTTAATTATTGAATACTCTACATCGAGTAATCAGTGACAATCCACATCAATAGGATCACTCAGACCACTCTTGCCCTTCTTTTATTGCCATTTAACTGATTCACAGACATTCACACACAATGAGTCTCATTTTCTTCAAGCTGGACAAGAATACAGACCATTAAATGTTCTAAGTAAGGTGTCAAATACTCCTGTGCCTCCTCAAGAGGATTAAAGATTTTGCTTTGAATTTGCCAAAACTAGAGGGGAGGGGTAAAGCTATGTTACCATGGTGATGTACTTAGATTAGGGCTGGTAGTTTTTTTGTATTCAAGGTTGTAAGCATTTGTTTAGGTTGGAATCTCATTCTAGCCAGATGTCTTATCTATGGGGCCTCACAATGTCCCCATCACCTTGGCACCACGTTCAGATCTCCAGGTAACCCTATCTAGTCCCACAGAAGGAGGATGAACAACAGAGAAAAAGAAAATAAAAATGTTTTAAAAATTCAAGTCGAACCGTTCCTGGCAGATTCAGCTTTCAGCATCCTTTGTAGCCTGATTACCTTTCTAATAAATCAATGAACTTTGACAATGTACTGTTGTGCAAACTACTTTGATGGAGGGGAATTCGGGACAATTGACATAGATTAGGCAGCCAACAAAAATCCCAAGAGTCTAGGTTGGACTTCATCATTCAGTTCAGAACCAAGCTGGGCATCATTTAGTTCAAACAGCATCAACTCACAGGTTAAATATAAATTTAATTTAATGTAATTTGTTGTTGTTTGGGTGACTGCTGTTCAGGTTCCCATTTTCTATTCGGTATGTTTTAAAGTCTGAACTGGCTTTCAGAAATTCCTTCTCTGAATGCAATTGCATCCCCAAGAATCTTCATTGGCATAAAAAAATAGACTGGCAGCCACAAAGCATGCTTTAGAACACTAGCCTCCAGCTTTTTGGGCACCAGAGACCAGTTCCATGGAGAAAGGTTTTTCTGTGGACCAAAGGGGGTGTATATTTGTGTTCTGCCTGCATCCTGTGACTGGGGCTTTGGTTGTTTGCACAGTTCGGTTGCTGGCATGCCACGGACAAGTGCCAGTCAAATGGACCGGAGGTTGGGGGCCCCTGCTTTAGACCAGTGTTTCCCATAATTGATTGAGTCACATCCATTCTCAGAATTCCCTAACCAATATGCTATTGCTGAGAATCTGGGGGTTGAAGTCCATGGAACTGAAAGTTATGAAGTCTTGGACCATTTGTCCAGCTAGCCAAGTTCTACCATACCTGATAAATTGAAGATTATGATGACTCCAGTAAGATTAATTATGTTCGTCTTTATCCCAACATTAATTTGTAGCTTCCTATCCACACTATTTTTAGGTATGCATCACGCATCATTTGTTTGATGTTTTTGTAAACAGCTTCGAGATGAGAAGCAAGATTCAGAAAGTGCTTTGAACAACGACAGCAAGAAGATAGGAATGAAGTTCATGGACAGTGAAGAACTGTCTAAGTCTGTTGTTTATATTGGGGGTTTAATTTTTCGCCTGAAGAGCTTACTCAGCTGAACGTAAATCCAAAAAAAAAAAAAAAGGAGGAGGAAGCTACTTCACCTGAAAGAAATATGAACAGGAATTCATTGGCACAGCATAAAAAAGTTCAGATCTCATCCGTCTATGTAAAAAGAATTATTCTGGTAATGTTCACTTTGATTCACTGCCTAGTCCAAAATATAGCAAGGGCTTTCTACAAAAGTGGTGACTTTTGGCAAAGAGGCAGCCTAAATAGTTAGACCTGAAAACTACAAGATAGACTGATAGTACAAAGTAACTAGCTCTGAAAGATGACTATGCCACCTCTTCACTTTTAACCTCCACAAAAGTCAATTGGATGCTATTGAAGGGAATATTTTCCCCCCATCAGAATGGAGATATAAAGGACGGGTAGCATCTGGAAGATATTTTACTCCCTTTTGAGTTCCACAGTTATTTCTTACAAAAACCTGCAAAAACACTGGTGGACCATGGAAAGATATATGCAATATAAGAAATTATAACTCATTTAAGGCACAAGTGAGCACATTCGAATTGTCTTACTTTGACCAACTTATGAAAACATAAGAAGATTATATGATGCTGTGAGAGGTGGAAGAAAGGAAAGAGAAGAGGGCGAACAGCCACAAGGTGGATGCGCTCAATTACAGTGGCAATGGGAGCACCAATGGAGATTGAAGGATTGGGTAAGAGACAGATCATCAAGGATAAAATCTATCTGTGTGGTTGCTATGTGTCAACTCCAACTTGAGAACAGGTGATGAATCAGTCAGTCAATAGAAATGATCTTTACAACGGCATCTCTGATTCTGAAAGAAAGGTTTTCCCCAGTGCATAGTATTTGCATCAGTAATGAATCTCATTTACAGACAGAAGCACTGATGACCAGTAGTGCACTGTAGATAAATTGTAGGACGTTCAAGAATAATAAATAAGGTTGAGATCTTGGTTGCATTGCCAAATTCTTCAGAGGGTGACGTTCACTCCGAGGGTGCTTACAGGAATAACACAAAAACTACAGGAAACACTGAAACTAACTTTGGCACAAAGTAGCTCACATTTTTCTCACTTACTTTCATGCTTTTCTTTCATAGCTAGATTTGAGCATCTAAAAATGGATTAAAACTTCTTTCTTTGTTTATTATTAATCAAAAAATTAAGGCCACTCATCTATTCAACAAAACTCTGGGTGGCAAACATAGAGTGTAAAACATCAACAGCTGTAATACACACACAAGCCCTTTTCTTCTAATTAATGTTTTTTCTTCTTCTTTGAGCATGAGAATATCGACCACATTGAAGGCCAACTGCAGCTCTTCCAGGAAGTCAGCACTCCCACGGGCTCACAAAATTCAAAAGCAAGACTGAAAAAATCCTGCAGGAACCGCATGGCAACTTCTCCCCCATCAGGCAGAAGAGAAGACTTCCTTTCAAGCACATCACTTTTTTCAGAGGCTGAGAAGGTTTTTAAAAGTTTGATTTACACAGGAATATTGAAAGTTTAATATCTCTATGAACTTCTAAAAAACTCTGCGTGGTTGTTAGTACCCAGAACAGGATTAAAGGGCTACAGCTTGGGAGGTCACACAGTGCCACACAAAACATGAGGCTCGTCACAAAGAATAGACTTTGAGATAGCTCCTCCAGCAGAGTATCAGATATTTGGAGCAGCAATCAGTGGTTCATTTCCGGTTAGCGAATGAGAAGAGAAAGGACCACGGGGATGTAGACAGTAATACATTTGCAATTACATGTTTTCATCCTATTCTTGAGTCAGGGGTATGTGAGGACATCTCTTTTCATATTAATATGAGAGCAATTCAGAAAAAAACCTTCCATTTGGTTATCAATGACAGACACTCAGAGATATGGAACTTTTATTATACACTTTAGGAAACTCCAACATTACATGAATTTTTGACATAATCGCCATTCCAATTGAGGCACTTGTCATAATGTCTTACAAGGTTTGAAATTCCTTCTGCAAAGAAATCTCCCTCCTGGGAATGAAGCCACCCTATAACAGCATTGTGAAGTGCATTGTCATCATCAAAGTGGTGTGACGCAAGTGTCGGGGTAAGTTGACTTCCAGTGTGCTGTTGCTTCATGATAATGCTCGCCCACGCACCGCCAAATGCACCCAAGAACCTCTGGAGATGTTCCATTGGAATATTTTTGATCATCCCCTTTATATAGGGGATTATATAGCCCAGATTTTGGTGCCGAGCGACTCCTACCTCTCCTGGCCTCATTCCCAGGAGGAAGATTTCTTTTCTGAAGAAATTTCAAACCTTGTAAGGCGTTATGACAAGGGCCTCCATTTGAATGGTGATTATGTCAAAAAGTCGTGTAATATTTTCTAATGTGTATAATAAAAGTTCTGTATCTGCAAGTGTCTGTCACTGATAATCAAACGGAGGTTTTTTTCTGAATTGCACTCATAATATGGTGATCTGCTTCCTAGCCTTGTGAATTCCTACTTGGCTTCCTGTTTATTAGAAACAGGCCTGTTTTAGCAGACCAAATAATAGTCTTTCCACTGGCATAGTCAAGCTGAAGGTGCAATGGGAACGGCTTTTCTGGCACAGCAATTCATGATGTGTTCAGTTCATATTGTAGCATTCATTTTATAGAAATTGTCTCTTACACATGAAGAAGTTCCTGGCAGCAATACATCCTAGAATGTCATAATAGGAGGTTAATGGAGGCGTTGAAATTCAAGTACAAAGATTTTGGGGATTTGAAATTTATCGAGCTACTGCAGAACTTTTTCTTATTGTATACAGCAACATAGGGGTAGTCATTTGTTTATGCATGAGAGAGAGAAAAAAGGTGAGAGAGAAAGTTTACGAGTGAGATTAAAGAAGTTGTAACTTCAAAGGAGAATATTAAAAACCCTTTATATTAACTAGGATAAACATCTTTCTAAAAGAATCCTGCTTGAATAAAGTCCCTCTTCATATTATCTATGAGAATAGTCCATACAATACTAAAATGAAGAATTGGATTCAGCCTGTTATTTACAACTCTGTTATTTAATTTATAAAAGTAGGGCACTCTTACTACTATCATTTTCAGTTGAGGGGGGTTTAGCGTATGGCACATGTGCAGCCAGGGTTTACTCATTCACAGGAATTGAACCCCTGAACTGTGGATCTCAGTTGTACACAGGCCCAGCATCTTATCATGTGAGCCACCATGACCCCCTTCCACCATTTTCAGTAAGTTTTCAGTACAACAATAGCATACAGTTACTATATATTATAACAGACTTAAATAAATATTTCCATATTAGAGATTTGTCAAATATATCGAGAAGAACATTTTTAAATGCTGTTAATTTGTTTATTAATGATGCCACGTTGTCACTTTTGCCATGTTTTGCCAAGGCTAGCATTTGTATCTAGAATTAGCAACTAATTAGGTAGACTTTCTGTTTCATGTTGTATGCATTCACATGTAATCCTTTCAGATTTCCACAAAATAAATGAAGAAAAGGTAGTTTTTTTTCTTCAAGTGAAAATTTTTGTTTTCACTTTGTCATTATGGGGTTCTGAGCATAGACTGATGAGGAAAAAAATGAATTTTAACATATGTAGATTCAGGCTGCAGCATAACAAAATGGACAAAACTGAAAGGGATCTGAACACTATCTGAATGCACTGTATGTGTGTGCGTGTGCGTCTTTTCGTGATAGATACACAGTGAAGAGATGAGAGAGGAAAGAAGAGAAAGCTGATCTAAAAACCAACAAATGAGAAATCACAGAAATCAGGAGTATGGGCCTAAGGGGAATAGGAAGAATGGGTGCAGCTTTCTATTGCACATTCTTGAATGTTGAGAATTGGTAGATAAACACATGTGACCTACAGCACTTTCTATAATAATCCAACCATCATTATTCCAAAATTGCAGTAATTGAGGACAGGCTATAGATTATTTTGAGAATGGTAGGATGATGTTATGTATGCACTATACTTCATTGGTATGAGAATGACCAGATCTCCCAGAAGTTCAGAGAAATGGGGAAGGCAGGCAAAGAGTACCTCTCCATGGCTTCTCATTAATACTTTTTGGTGGATCAGCTGAGTATACTCCTTGGGTCTTCTAGAGGAGGGCATTCCCAAAAGTACAGAAGGCAGGAGTTGACTTATTGTACTTTATATGATCGGAACCCAACTGATCAGGTGAAATCATCTGGCTCTTCTATTGTATGAAGCACAACTCAGTGGGGACCACTTCAGAGATCCAGAAAAGCTTATTCTGAGGTAGAAACAAGCAACCGCTGGTGGAAATATGTTTGGCAGCCAGTGCCACTGACTACCTCAAAAATATTTCTATCTGAGATAAACAAAAGCTTTCAACTTCATGGGGAAAGCTCAGAACCGGCCTCTTGTACTGCAGTTAGGTCCCTTTCAGTAGTTTTCTCTCTCTTATTATCTTTTCAAGAAATATTCAAGATAAGATTTTTCTTCTTTCACTGGCTGGTCAAGAAGTCGAGGCTTTTATGGTGCGTTCCACTTAATTTCAGCTATTCACAGGGTCTTAATGTCATCCCTCCACCAAGGAACAAATTCATACAGAACCTCCAATGTGGAATGTTTTAAAAATGTATTGTCGGAGGTTGTCTTTAAAACACCCCTTGTCTCAAAGTGACCAGCATTAGGAAGATTTGTAATTCAATCAACCTTTAAAACTCCATGTCTGTATCCCGGCTCCACCTGCCCGCCATGGAAATGTTATCCCTATAGGCAGCATTGACATTAAAACCTGAGCAAAAGGTCATTTCAACAAGTCCAAGGAACGCGTTTCCTCATTACTTTTGCTCTGCAGTAACTTTGTGTATTCAAGACCTGTTACTATAGAAGCCTAAAATGGCATCATTTTGGATTACAGGGTGAGTCTTCCAGGACAGGAAGAAAAGGCGGATGATCTGACTGTGAGCATTTCACCTGGGCATAAGATATTATTATAGGAAAAAATCACCAGAAAAGGAAGGGAGACTCGAGTGGCCATTTCTAGCTAATTGTGCTATCCTCAGCGAGCCATACACTAACACCAGCTGGAACTCCAGACTGGGATTTGAACCTGGGCTAATTTACTTGCTAGGCAGTTGTTTAACCACTGTACCACAGAGTCACCCTTTTGCTGACTTAATCTAGCAAGTAATTTTTTTCCTGTAATAAAAACATTGGTATCTGTCTGCAATCGCCCTAGTCTGAGCTGAAGGGAAAATGTGGAATTCAATGTTCCATCCCTGTAATCAGGAACTACTAGGTGTCACTATTCACAAGAGTCTAATACTCCCTGCACTAAGGCGACAAAAGGTTGAGCCTGTGGCGTAGTGGCTAAAGCAACTGCCTAGCAAGAAAAAACAGCTCAGATTCAAATCCTAGTCTGAACTTCCAGCTGAGGTTAGAGTATGACTTGCTAAGGACAACATAATAAGCTAGAAATGGCCATCTGAGTCTCCCTTCCTTTTCTGGTGAATTTTTCCTGTAATAAAAACATTGGTATCTGCCTGCAATGGCCCTAGACTGGGCTGAAGGGCAAATGTGGAGCTAGATGTTCCATCCCTGGAATCAGGGACCACCAGGTGTCGCTCTTCACAAGAGAATACATTATTTAAAATTAACCTCTCATGGAAGATCTACATCGTTATCTTTTTTTTTTAAGACTTGGTACCCATAAAGGAAAAAAAAGGAGCCTTATAGAAATATTTTGTTTGCATCCAGAATACTATGATATATTTCATCTAATTTTACTTGAGGTACAGATTATAATCCCTTCAGGCAGTGAAAAACCCTCTTGAGAGATTTTAGAAGCCTAGCTGTAATTGCCCTGGCTTTGGATAGCACCTGAATTCTGATGTTTTTTACCTGAGGGAAACATTCAGTTTTGCTTCTAGTGAAATGTTTCTGGCATTTTCTAGGGCGATAGGAACGCTATGGAACTGCAGAACATTCAAGATCAAAATGTTCCTGCTCTTGAATAAATAGATCAGATAGATGTTTGTTGTGAAAACATGTTCCGATTGTGAGGGTTTTGTATGCTCAGTTGAGAGTAATATTGCTGGATAATTCATCCTGACATTTGAAATATGAATCTTTTTAAAATTTAATTGCTATAGAAAAGTGTTCCTTTTAGAAAGTTTAGCTAGCTTGGCTAACCTAAGAAAATCTTTTGAAAGGAACAAAATTTGGGAATTCAATCAAAGTCCAATATTAGGTATTTACAACTTGGAAGGACAAAACAAAAGCAAAACAAAACATTTCAGAACAATAGCAGTCACTGATTTCATTTGTCTTATAGAAGATAAATCATCAGTTGTGAACATGACAGCGCTTATCCTGGACTTAATTTACATTTTTTTTCTTCCTTTTTCTTTCTTTCTTTTTATCCTTAGCAACCAATGTTTAAATAAAGAAAGTCTGAAGCTTAGGTGGGCCATGCATTTTAAATGCAGAATCTACAGAACATGATAGTATTTCCATAACAGGCATTCGGTGCTTCTGCCTCCCTCCCTCAGTTATTCATTCATCTACATTGACTTTTGGTGACATTGAAATATTGGAAAAGAAAATGATATTTTGCAAGAACAGAGGGGAGACATTACACTTATTTGATTCTTCTTTCCCTCTAATACAGAGAAGCTCTTTTATTTGACCATCGAATCCTATAAAGATACTTAATAGCATTTCATGACAACAGATGATAATGTTACCAAATGCTAATATTTAGCATTCTTGAGTAGCATATACTGTATTTATTTAGAGTATGGTGATGGTACATTAGCCGGGAGACTAGTGTTAATACAGAGGAGTTGTTTGTCTGCTATTCTGCTCAGTTCACACCCATGCACTATCCAGAAGTGCACCACGGGGGATGAAGTAGCCTGCACTCAGAATGACTAAGGGCATTCTGCAGTGTCACCCATGGCTTTTTCCATCCACTGATGTTGCCTCGTATTCAGGTAGGTCTGGCACCACTCCAGTTCAGCCTGCTGCACAAAGTGCTGTTTCCCCACCCCGCTAAAGTGGTACCTTTTTATCTACTTGCCTGCATCATGCTTTCCAACTGCTAGGTTGGAAAGTGACCAGAGCTTATCCGGTTACACAGTGCTAGGACTCAAATTGCCGGGGCACAGACCTTCTCCACCATCTCTAAGTCACTGAGCCACCACGATGCCTCTTATATAGTATTTGTAGAGAATAAATACCCTGTTTTACCCAAAATAAGACCTCACTGGAAAATAAGCCCTAGCATGATTTTTCAGGATGCTCGTAATATAAGCCCTACCCCAAAAATAAGCCCCAGTTAAGATAGTCAGCCAGACGGACTCATTTAGTACTGTATTTGACCCCCAAATAAGACCTAACTGGAAAATAAGCCTTAATGTGTCTTTCAGAGCAAAAATTAATATAAGACCTGGTCTTATTTTGGGGAAAACATGGCAGAATTTTATGTTTTGCGAGTGTATAGATGTGCGTTTAAAGCAAACATTAGCTGCTCTTCTTCTCTAAGGAATGCCAGCCATGTCAAATCACATATCCCATTTGCCAATTGTTATAGAAGTATCTTTTTAAAAAAATAAAAAAATCCTCATCAAATTAGCAACTGAAGTTTTACAAAATAGTTTCATGGAATCTATGCTTCGCACAAAGAACCCAAATGAGTTTGACTTTAAAAGTTCGATATTTTGCAAAAGAGATAGCACAAAAGATCACTTGGTACTTCTTCCCAGAAAGGTGCTAGAAAATTCTTGATGTAACTAAACGACACCTTTATATCTGCAAGATCCAATTTGTATGTCTGGAGAATTCTCTGTCTAAAAATGTACTCTGCTACAGATATCCCTACCATTACATTTTGTGTGTGTGTGTTTTTAACTTTCTGGTCTAATTGCCGGTGGACTTCCGGGTGTGCTTCAAGGTGTTGGTTATGACCTTTAAAGCGCTCCATGGCTTAGGACCCAGTTA